>JAOUQW010000015.1:15537458-15579864 GCA_028565825.1 Olivaichthys viedmensis
TGTGGAAATGTAAGTGCATATTAACTGATGTTCCAGAGATACAGCAATACTTGATGCTAAGATCCATATTTGGACATCAATAATAATTTACTTTTAGGTAAGGGTTAATTAATTATATAATGTTAAAACATTATTACACATTTGCTACTGATACCTACTGATACTTTTCTACCATTTCATTCAGATATGCATGTATATATTGAAGCAGTTTGGTAGTATTACCACTATTTTGTTGCTTTTTAGCATCAAGTGCTGACGTATCCCTGGTATTTTTCACATTAGTTACTAGGTACTCAAATATTTCACACTTGCAAAGTGTGAAACAACTATTACTTGTAAGGACTATATTATTACTATAAATTCTGAATAATTACTGCATTGTGCCATCAGATACTTCTGCATAAACCTGTTAATTTTCACACAAGTTACTATGTATTTTAAATTCAATATGCAAAGTATGTACCAGAAATTACTTGTAATTACCACATACTTACCTCAATATAACACGATAATAGTGTCTAAATAAAAACAGTTCCTGATAGTGGGCTCAGACTCTAGAGCCCTGTTGTATGTGGTGCCTCATTTAGCTTCACCACATTTGTTCCAGAGGGCGTCCGTCCTCTTCTGTGCGCTTACATATATCATGGTCACACCATAGCAGCAAAGGCAGATGTTTTGGGGTTTCCCGTTAGGTATAGTGCTGGGCAGGGATGGACATATGTGAACAGAAGACAATGCTGAATAATGTGGGTTTCCTCATAGACTTCTGCAGCTGAATTCGTGTAATATTTCAGAGCACATGTGGCAGATTGGGGTCATCATGATGACTGTGCAGCAGAGAGCAAGCAGGGGGCTTGGCACATTAAAGCAGTGTTTCCCATCTCAGCAGTATACCACACTCATCCATCAGGGAGTTTCTTCACATCCACTACTTTTAGCTGTCTCCTAAGGGAAGGCCAGGCTTGCCCCACACGCCGCTGCTCTGATTTATACCATCAAGTTACTGGCACACATATCACTGTGAGAAAATAGGCCTTGGAGAAAGCTCAGAACTAGTTTCTGCTCCTTAGATGTGGTTTCTAAAACTAAAGGTTTCTGAGCAGACGCTTAAAGCCATACATTCCAACTGCAGTCAGTGAATGTTCATTTTAGATGGATGTTAATAAATCTTTAGGTTCCGTTCGTGTCAAAATGACCAAGTTTTGCATGTTCTGACCGTGTCGACGTGGGTTTCCTCCAGGTACTCTGGTTTTCTTCCACCTCCCAAAAACATGCTGGTAGGTAGATAGGCTACTCTAAATTGCCTCTAGGTGTGAATGAGTGTGTGCGTGGTGCCATGCAATGGACTGGCATCTCGTCCAGTGTGTATTCCTGCCTTGCTCCTGCTGTGGCCAGGATACTCCAGATCCACCGCCACCCTGACCAGGCTGCGGTTATTGAAGGTGAAGGAATGAATGACTTTGTGTAGGAAGTATGTTATTCTTCTTTTCCTTGTCGACCAGAGCGACTCTTGCCAATCGTGGGTGCCGGTTGGCTCATGATACGGAAGAGCGTGTTCAGCTGTCCTATGATGTTGCAAAAGCAGCGGTTGTAAAAGACAATTTGCTTCACATGTGTCGGAGGAAGCACGCTTTTTCCCTACCAGGTTGGTAGCTGTCGTGCGATAGGGTAGAACTAGCTAGTGGGTGCGAATTGACTAAATTGGCAGAAAATATGGTAAAAATCCAAAAAAGAAGGACTGGTGTTTTTGTGAATATGAAACAGAAAGTTTACCTGCTTCAATCTTCAATTTGCGCTTAAATCTAAAGAGGTGGCCTGGGTCAAAATAACCTGAACATACGCCTGTACATCCGTTGCTAAGTAGTGAATAGAACATAATGTCAAGAGGATCAGAAAGTAATACCAAAATGATCAGGCCTTGCTACATTGTTTGGTTGCTCCTTGATGTCTTGTTTTGTTAATGGCCTAATGTGCTCTAGATTTTTTTCAGAGTGCAGCGTGTATACTATCAGGCGTTTAGCGGCGTGCTGTGTATACACCTGGGCTCCCTGCTAACAAAGCCAATCAGGTCAGGCTGCAGGCCCAGCATGGAGCAAACTGTTTTGTTTGATCTGATGACATTCATCTGTGTGTTTTGCAACTGTGTGTTTTGTAACTTTCAGGTCTTTATTAGACTTTCTTTTTTCCTGACTATTGAAGACCTATTAGAAGTATTTAGATTAGCAGAAATCACTACCTGAGCTGTGCACAGAATGCATATACTCAAGTTGTATGGCCTATTTTTTTCTCTTTCACAGAAATACAGATATCAGGATGAGGACACCACCTCTCCTCCGGAGCACGGCTCCACCCGCTTGCCCGGGGACGTTCAACCTCCCGAGCTGGTGCAGGTGTTGGAGAAGAACATCTCCCAGATCGAGAATGTCCATGGATACGTCTCCCATTCACACATTTCCCCCATGAAGGTAGGACTTTTCCGTCTTCCTCTCAGCATTCCTCCTCTGTCTCATTTTCTGTCAGCATGCTAGCAAATCTGTGTCTCATCCCAAACATGCATAAACACTGTGTGATGGATTCCTTTCCAGTGCAACATCCAAACACCCGGTTTCACACCCATACTATAGATCATTATTTTTTCCATTCAACGCTTATTATATTATAGTCTGTAGATTTATATCTGTTACGGTTTTCGTCCAAGCTGCTGTCCGTTTCAGTTCAGAAAACAGATCATGCACAAGTATGAATCAGGACATCCACTATAAAAGTTGGACATCCAAAAATCAGTAGTCCTTCAGAATCTAATATAGAAAATTTTGATCTCCAGTAAAGGCACGCGGTACAAACGTAGTCACGTTCACATAATTGACCGGAGTTCAAGTCCATTGATTTTTCTCTAGCCCAGTCCACTGAGGCCTTTATCTATGATGAGATTGGCAGTGGTGAGATCGACCTCTGCTGATATCCCCAGTGTTCAGAGAAAGACTAACCTAATTCCGTGAGCATTACCTAAGCCTTTCCGAGTTTACTCTGTCAGAATGTGCTTAAGTGGAGACAATTTGCACAGGGAGGGAGCCCTTATATCTTCATCTCTCCTGCAACAGGAAGTGTGACAATTTTCAAACCCATATTCTACAGATTGGCAGTGCGAGTTTTTAAAGGAGGGCATTTTGGCTGAGCTTGCCCCCAGTGCAGCTGGATGAGTAGCAGTGCCAGGCTGGGCTGAGTTGGGACCAGGCAGCCACAGATCACTGCAGCTCCCTTCTCTCCCACAAAACAGAGCCTGAAAAGCCCTGCCTGTCATCTCACATCAGCCTCAACTGCACAGAGCTGGAGTTTGTGCTCACACACACTGTCATCACTATGAGCCTGCATTTCCTTTAAATCAGCCCATGCGCTCAAGGCTGGTGGTGCTGCCTGGCTGCTCGCCCAACTGATGACTCTCTCTCTTTGTTGCCTCCCCTCTTTCGTTATTGGATATGAGAGCATGAGAGCGAAATGTGAATAACACATCCAGCGATCATATCATTTCAGTGTCCCTCACTTAGAACACCACAGGTCATATGAGGACATTGGCTGTAGCGATTGAGATGGTGATTCAAATTGATTTGTTGTCAAATCAAGCTGATGAGGTGATGACAGGTCAGTCTCTTCCTTCAGCAGAGATGATGGACGTCTTACTCCACCTTGTGGATGATGTTAGTAACTGAAGGACCTTTCACAAATAATAAACAATGCATGTTTGAGTCGGTTGTGCAGACATTTCACAGTGCTGTGCGTGTTTCCATGCCCATTGTCTAGTTCAGAAATCAGTCAGATTGTATGCTTTGTCTGTTAAAGTGTGTGTGTGTGTGTGTGTGTGTGTGAGAACGCTGTTCAATTGCTGTTAACATTGCTACTCAGATTTAATGCCCCGCATTAAACAGATTTGTCAGAGACTATCAGCTTGCCCGTGCACTGCTGCATGTTCCATTAAGCCAAGGTCTGAATGGTGATGGTATGAGCGTATACGTTGTGATTTAACCCACTATTGATGCACCATGGATAAGCTTCTATCTAAAGAGAACTGCCTAAAGATAGTTACCAGAGATGGACCCATTTGGTGTTTCTAATCTTCAGCACAACTAGTATTATATTGTGTTGTGATGCAAAAGTAGCTTACAATCTAATGTTGTATTTAATTAGTAATGATCTGTGATGTAATTTGTGAGCATTTCTGCCCCTGACTGGGCTTTTACGTTGGCGCTCTGTGAGTGTTTGGCTTGAACAGCCGGCACAGATGGAGATGACATCTTGTGGCACTCCAGGTTGCTCAGCTGAGCCGACCTGTGACTGGCTTGTGTACCTGTAAATGCCTGCGCATGGTGTGATACACACACACACTCACACACACTTGCACTACGCAGCTCCACATGGGTAGTGTCATCCATTCACATAAATGTTTTGTACATGTACATCATTAGAAATGTACACCTTGGCAATTCAACTCGATGTTGAATTAACCCTCAGCATTCAGCATTTTTATCATCTCCAGCTTTGGATATCAATATAGACACTTTTTAACCCATTTTGTCAGGTTACTTCTGTTATGGCCCTGTAATCAATCCCTCTGATTGATTTCCATTTCCACATATTTCTGAACCGCTTGTGCAGACATTTCATGTATATAGAGCACTGTGTGTGTTTCTGTGTCTGTTGCCTGGTCCAGAAATCATTTAGAGATTTGCTTTATCTGTGTTTTTTGAGAACTCGTTTGACTCATTTTACACCCCTTGTGGTGTGTATTGTGTTGCTTTGATAGCCCTGTGATTCACTCGTCATGATGATTAAAAAAAACCTGAAGATGTGGTTCATGTTTTCAGCGCATTTTTAATGTACTCATCGCACAATAAAACAATCATCATGCGGTTTGTCAATGTTCATGTTGATCATTTTGTGCTTTCAAGGGCTGAAAGCATTCAGCTTTTTCAGTAAGGCTAATGCTCCCTGCTGTTATGTAATTTAAACCTAGGCCTCTGCCTTGCCTGCTTATCTTATTGGATTTTGTTGTGCATCACTGCGGCTGCATGCTTCCTCTTTAGGTAGAGTCTCTGGAGTGCACTTTTGACAGCTCATCCCCAGTAGGAGGAGAGGAGGTGCCGGCCCCCACCTTCTCCACGCTATACTCACGCAATGAGGTGCTCATACAGGTAAACGTCCAGTATTGCAGTGTACAATTGGGTCTTTTTGTATTTGCTGTGTCATTTAAATGTTTTGTGTGCTGGAAATAGACTATGTTCTCTTGCAAAATGATGGATCATCTGAGCTTAAAATAGAAAAAAAGATGAAGAAAATGTATCATTCTGAGAAAAGCTGTGTGTCTGTGTTGTAGTATTCATTTCATGCACTAGATGGCAAAGCTGTTACAGTGCATTCTGGATATTTAGAGAGCATTAGATCTTTTTCTATTTTTATGCAGTAGGGCAAAACATTTTCTGTTGGTTTTGTACAGTCCCTCATTATTGTAGTAATTTGAACAGTGATGCATTAATGTAGTGACTTGCTTATGTGTAAACAGATGCTGATATGATTCCTTTATATCTTTCTCCTTGATATGTTACGTCTTCTTTCAGAATGTTCTGTTTTGTGGTTTCTCTCCTAATCACCTGGATATAGCTTTACAGCTAAGACACGCCAATGAACCAGTGGCCATGGATGATTGAATAAGCAGTTGTTGTGATTACATTGAGACAGAAAGGTCATTTTATGAATGGACATATGCAAAAATTCAGAGTTAGACCTATTGGACGGTGCATGGCCAATGTCTTGTGTTTAATTTTTTTTCTGTCTTTTGTGCTCGGTCAATCACAGTCAATCCAGAATCCAGTTGAATCCATGTTGTACAGGAGTGAGTACTTTTGTTGGCTTTGGTGTTAACATGGCAGCACTGTTCGTTAGTTCCTTAGGACTCACATACTATCAGTATTTCTAAGCCAGACGTCTGGTTACCATATTAATTAAATCAAGCACAATTACTGCTCTTAGAGGGAAGAATGATATTTAACGTACGCGTATCATCAACGCATTAGGCAAATTGCATTCCCTGACTTACCCCATGTTCTGGCTAGCTCTCAACCTTATTAGGATATTAATTACAACTCGGTTTCTTTATCAAAGGATCCTGAGGGTGCGCTCTGAATTCAGAGCAGGTTTCTTGTAACTAATGTAAAATAAAGGCTCTACTGTCTTGTTACTTACATCAGAGTCTTTTCTGTGTCACCCCTGCCTGTCAAGTTTAGGTTGGAATCAGGTATTTAACAGATTAAAGAAAATGCATTCACAGAGAGAAAAAGTGTTTATTCAGAGCACTGGACATCTACTTAATTTAATCCAAGTGCCTCATGGATGATACTTTAAGAATTTTGTACAATGAAGGATGTCTTCAACAGAAATAAGCTATAAAGACTATAAAATGTAACGAAAAGGATTTCTGATTTTGTCTCTGTTGTGACAGACGCTCTCTCTCCTTGTTCCTTTCTTTTCTGCTCTATTTCGCTTATTATGACTGAAGCAGAATCATATGTTTGGAGATAATATGGCTGGGGCTTCAGGGCACTAAGTGCATTAGTTCTGTTCAGCCGTACTAAGTAATGGGACCTGGAGGAGGACCCATTTCTGCTGCACACTGCCCTGAATTCTAATAAGCCCTTCTCCAGCATAAGGTTTGGTACAGTCCGATGCCAGCATGTAAAACTCCAGTAGGTTATCACCATGTGTGGTATCTACTTTCATTGGCCTTTTGATACTCCATCATAGGGTTTGATCAGACTGTTCCACTGTGTATGTCTACATTATTTGTTCACCCATGTTAAATCAGCCGAACCTAGCATGGCCATATCACCTCAGAGGTGGAGGTGTGGTTTCACAAAGCTCAGAGCTCAAATATTTGAAACACTTTTAACTGTCATGTCATTAAGTTAATGAGCTCCTCCATTAGCGTGGTGCTGCTGACAGTCGTCTCAAATTCAGTTGTAGGAGCCATGCCTGTCCTTAGCAAGGCACTCATTATCAGTACTAAGCATTAGTTCCTTCAGAGACTCTCCCTCTCTATGGCCTTACAAGCTCATGATGGAAGAGCAAGTGGTCTCACCAGCTCGAACTGTTGTCATTAGTGCAAAATGAGACTATTTAAATCAGCTTTGTTAGTGGACTTTTTACCGTACTGAAACCTGTGTGACTATAATGTTGATAACTGTCTTCTGGGACCGTAGAGGTGTAACAACTCCGGAGAATCAAATAAAACAGTACATTGGAAACGTAAGAGATCTTGATACTGTCTGCATTAGCGTGGCTTTCTAGAGATTTTGTTATAGCTTACTCACTCATACACTAACTAACCACTCGTTCACTCGTTCCCTCACCCACCTAGCCACTTACTCACTCCCATCATTTTAAACACAAACAATCAAAAGAAGGTCAAGTAAGAAAATGTATGTCTAGCTGAAATGGCTAGCTGAAAATGAACTGATGAATGCATGACTGTATTTTTGAGAGCACTGAATAAAATGTCTGGGGGTGTTAATTTTGGCGCTTAAGCTTTAAATGGCCCTGTCTCTGATCTGACCTGCCCCAGAATTTCACAACTACCTCATATCTTCCAAGTTGACCTAGACTTTACCCAGACTTCAGCACCTGCCCCAGACTTGTGCACCTACCCCTGACTTGTGCACCTGTCCAAGACTCTCCCCCTGCCCCAGACTTCCCCACCTGCAACAGACTATCTCATCTGCCCCAGACTTTTGCCCTCTGCTCCAGACTTTTGCCCTCTGCCCCAGACTTCCCCACCTGCAACAGACTATCGCACCTACCCCAGACTTCCACAACTGCCCCAGAATTTCCTCACTGCCCCAGACCTCCCTACCTGCCGGAGACTTCCCCAGCTGCCCCGGACTGTCGCACCTGCCCTAGACTTACCCACCTGTCCCACAAGTCCTCACATGCCCCACACTTCCCATCCTGCCCCATATTTCCCCACCTGCCCCAAATTTACCAACTTGCCCCAGACTTCTCATCCTGCTCCAAACCTATGTTCTGTGTTTCGTGCTGTACTCCATCCATCACCCCTCCTTGAAGTGTATCCTCTCTGCCTGTGTTAGACTGGCTGAGGAATGCAGGAGATGAGAACTACAGGGGAGGAGGGAGGGAGACAGCGTTTGTGAAAAATGAGCTGTGTCACTCCTGGCGAATCGGACAGACTGCAAGTCCCTAGCAGTCAGCATGCCTATGTGCGAGTTCTCCAGGAAGCCCTGCTGCTGGATGCATACAGGGACAGAAACCTGACGTGTTAGCGGTTCCCTTTAGCTGCTTCATGCTCCCTGCACTGTGGACTCACTCAGTCACCAGTCACAGTTTCTCGGGGAGAAAACTTTGGGTCAGAGCTGAGCTCCCGGAGGCTACTCAGGTGACATGCTCGCCTCCATCTGGTACGCTAAAAAGATGAGCCGGCGCTTGATGAGGAGTTTCAGGCGGAGCAGAAGGCTGCAGCTGCAGTTGCTGGTGGGTAGACAGTATCAGATATGGGGGCCTGCTCTCAGGAATGCATGCCAGCGAACTCATTTTGCCTTTGCCTTGTGTGTTAGTTTTGAGCTCTGCATGTAAATCACCTGAAAGGATGGGCAGGAGAGAAAATATGACACCCTAAAAGCAGGTCTGCCACTTACTTCTTGTGCAGAGTCTGAGGGAGCTGTCGATTTCTGTGCGCCGTCGTTGGCATTTCATCATTTTGTTTCTCATGATCAGCATATTGTCTGTTTGTTTCTCTGTGTTGCTGATCATGTCTTTGTTCTGCTGTAAAAGTTTCTACTTTTTTCCTAAAATCACAAGTGCTTTTCACATTCTTTCATGGTAGCTTAGGGCTGTATTGTTGTTGTTTGTTAGTGGATCTTCAGTAGTAGTACTACAATATCTCACTCAGTTCCTCATATCTGTAATATGCCACTCGGGTCTTCTTAATGTCTTAGTATAATAATCATTGTTCTGGTGGTTCTGGGTTTTTTTTGAAAGAGAGAAATGTTATCCTTATTTTGCTGATAATGGCTAATGGAACCATCAGCTTTCTTGTTACTTAGGCATCTGCGTAAAAGCATAGACGATATATGACCCATTTATAATGGCTCAGTCCTTTGTTATGCATCACCAAGTGAGAAAAGACAAGCTTTATGAAACCTATCTGTGAAATAAATGCTTGTCTCTTCCCTTGTTCAATGGCAGAATTTATTGGCCCTGAGGCTGAAAGCTTAAGCTAGTAGCAGGGCCGTTCAGAAGCACTTTGTCCTTGTATTACATTATCGATTGATTGCTCTAAACGCCATAGGTCGAGGTGCAGAGGGGCTCAGGGACCATGAGGTAGTAAACAAGCGAGGTAGGGCCATTTTAAGTGGACCTCTAGTATTTCTGTTGAGGTGTGTGTGTGTGTGTGTGTTTGTGTCTTGCATTACTATCTTTGTGGGGTATTTTCATTGACCTGTGTATTACTGTAGCTAAATAATGCCCTCTTTTAGTTTTTCACACAGAAGCTGCTTTTTTGTAATAAAGCACTTTTCTTCATAGGGATCAGCCAAATGACCACACAAGGTCAAAAAGATAATGTATAACCCTCATCATGAGGACATTTGCTTTCCACAAAGTGATGAATACATGTGCGTGTGTGTGTGTTATTTTGGAGACTGGACTGAGAGATTAAAGTAGCTGATCTAATGTAGCAGATCAAAAAGCTCAACTAGTGGTACAGTATCCTGCCTCGTCATACCTCTGTGGTTATTCAGTTTACTAGGAGAAAATGATTAACCTGCATATGAAACATCCCTTTTCTCCCCTTTCCTTTTCCCCTCCACCTGATTGTACCTAGAGCACAGGAGTGATCCTTCAGGCTTGACTTCGTAGTTTAATTTGAGTACGTTAGTGAGCTTAAAGCAACAGCTGATGATCTATACAACATTCTACAACTGGCTGCTATGATCAAAAATGTATGCCATGAATGTTTTTTTATTTATAGTATATGTTTTATTTAGAGTTAATTTTAACAACCTTTTCAGCATTTCAAATATAATTCAGCATTTTCATTATATAATTTATTGTAACGTTTTTAAGAGTTATTCTAAACCGTATTATATACCACAGAAAGCTTATATCAGTGTTTGCAAGAGATTAATTCATTATGTAATAACTGCATGCTCACATGATATTACCCAACATTAGCATAGTATGTCACATATGCTTCTCATATTAGTAGATGGTTTGCCAAATGTGTAAATACAATGATTTTATTTATTTATTTTATTTTAGGACTATATTACATTTAGTTAAATTTTTTTCTACATATGAGCTAATCAATCTTCTCAAATTTTAAATAACTAATTGTAACCTGATAGAGAGCAAACATTTGTGGTTTGTTTTTGATCCCTGAACCTATGTGTAGATTGAGGAAAAGGAGTGCACAAGCTGTGTGGGTTTGCTTGCTTTATTCGATGTGAAAACTGTTGCCATGGTTTTGGTCCTGGGGGAATAGAAGCACAAGCTGTGACAATGTCTGTTACCTCATTTGACACCTGTGGCACACCTTGGACAGTCTCAGTTGCCACACAGCCGTCTTCATCAGGCTCCGATGCAGAGGATTCGCTGTGGTGAGAGTCTGCGGGCGTTTCACTCGTATTAACATAAGCATGTGGTTATTTTTGAATTTGCGTTCTCTTTTTTTTCTGCCTGTGAAGGCACAGCCTTTTGTCTCCCCCTCACTGAGTCGCGTGTGTGCACAGTAGATGGAGAGAGACTGCAGTGTGAAAAACGATCTGAATCGCAAGGAGCGACCAGGCATCTGCTGAATCTGGAGTGCTCACTCTTTTCTTGGATTTACCTTCCTTACTGGAGCTTACTTGCTTGCTTGTTATCCTGACATTTTCTTTGCCCGACCTCTCTTATCTGGAGTCGTGAGTATGTTCATTAGCATGAAGTTTGGTAAATATGTATAATTTACATTTTCTTATACATGGATGGGGCTATTAAGTGCCAGCGTAGGCACTGATGGCTTTGTTGAACTGATATGGCTTAGGTGGTTCTGCTGAGCTGCTGTAGAACTGCACTCGTCTCAGAATAGCCATGTCGAGGAGGAGGAAGACCCCAATGCCTATTCTTCTTTCTTACTTATTCTACACGGCACCACCCTGAATGACACCATTCATATTTAATGTGGCCACTAACGCTGTCTGTTGCTGTTAAGAATGTGCTGTGATTGATAACTGGTCCTGGCCAATCTAGTAGCCCGAGTCCATTTAGATTATGAATCCCTGGAGGTGTCTGTGGGCTTTCGCCTGCAACACGTGCCTGATATTTGAACCCATTTCCTGCCTCTTAGAGCTCTTAGAGTTTTCCTCATGCAGAGAGAGCTCCACATTCCCTCATTGATCCTCTCTCAGGTCTCCACTAGTCTGGAGCCAGAGCCCAGGGTGGTGCGGACTACTCGTGGGCAGTACCATCACCCTCCTACATCCACCTTGCTTCCCACTTTTCTGAGCAGCATGAAGCTGCTGCATGCTTGACCTGTCGCTTGGTTAGGACAGCAGATTCACCAGTCTGCAATTGGATGGATTTCAGAACCTCGGACCCTTCTTGGAGTTTTGCTTGTATGTTGTGGCTTTGTGGAATTCAGGAGAGGATGCTGTAACTTTACCCAGGTGCGCTCTCCCTTCCCCTCTCTCGCTCCTGCTCCTCATTTTCCGTGGCGCCTCGTCGCCTGACAGCTGTTGGAGATCCATTCCAGCCCTGAGGGATCCAAGGCGGCGATGAACTACATCTTTGGTAACAACACGCTGTACCCACGGGGCGGCCGGGCCAACACTGGCACGGGTCACGGTGCCCCAGGGTCGAAGCAGAGGCAGTGGGCCAAGCGCAGCTCCAGCGAAGAGCTGCCCTCGTCCTCGCGCTGGCAGCAGCTGCTTGCCTTTTTCACGCGCCGTAATGCCTTCAGCGACTGCATCACAGCCGGGGCTGGCCAGGTAAACCATGCCTACCACCTGTTGCAGAGGTGCTTATCCTTTAACAGGGTATGTAGGGACCTTTTTTATGAGCACTTCAGGTTGACACTAACTTGTTTAAAGCAACTGATGAGGCTCTAGAGTGTAAGACCATTGACTTAATCTTTGACAGATTTAAATTCTCCTTTTTTAAACTCTGTAGCAGTTGTGCTGTTGAAATTACAATGTATCTGATATAATAATCTGACATATAAGGTATGTGCATTTTAAAGTGGTTGCTGTCAATATTATTTTATCAGTATATATATGACATCTCAACAGTCTCATGACACCATTATACATGTGCAAGAGGCATTTAGATCTTTTTTTCTTTTCTTTTCTTCTGTAACAAATTGGGCCAGAAACAGTCTGATCCTACTCATCACTCTGTCTCTAAAAGTTTTTCCCAGTTCCACAGCTTGTTATTTTCTATGTTCATCGAGTTCAACTCGTCATTTCATGATTACATCCCTCTATGTCACAACTTTCATGACTATTTCATGACTTCTCTGTGTATGTAAACAGATTGTGTTAAATGTGTGTCATCTATATGGTCACTATAAATCAGTGTTTGCTTAATTAGATTGAAAGGGCCTCACTGTTTCATAGGCACTTAGAAGTCATTTGCATTAAAAGACACAGAGAACAATCATACTGGCCTGCTTCTCTGAGTGGCTGTTTCCCCACTGGGGCTAAAGCACTTAGTGGATGGATGAATGATGGCCTTATACTTGTCATAAGATTTAATCATAGGACGCAGTTAAGAGGCTGGAGCTGTGCCTTCTCCTCCTCCTCCGTGACCTTGGTGTCCAGCGTGTGGGCACAGAGGGGGCAGTTAACAGGGCAGCTTCATGAGTGCTGCACCATGCACAGTTATTGTGCCCATTAACGTTTAAATGCTGGTTAATAGGGTCATGACCTGAAATTAAAGCTGCAAGAATAGCGGGTGCAACAAAGCGGTTTCCAGTCTGCCTTTTTATTCCCTCCCTCGACTCTGTTACCACAGCACTATAACTTCATCTCTTTTTCATGAACACTTTACAAAAGCAAAAGCAGAAAGTGCGTTAAGGAACACTACTCGCTTATCTTCACAGTGCACAGTATGACACTGATGTGAGCGAAAGAAGTTTTGACTGGTCATACTGAGCAATACTGAGTTAATGTTTATGAGATAACATGGTACACACAGAGGAGTAAGAGCCCCCTGTAAATGACACTAGAGAGATTTGGGCCTGTGAAGGTTGCAGTTTGTCATGCAACTGTTTACATGAGCAACACTTTGTTACCCTAACAGCAAAGATTTTGAGGAAACATTTCCTTATGAATGCATTTTAATAGTGTACAAGAAATTTTAGACTGTTCCTCAAAATCTACAGTGATTGATATCATCTCAGTCATTTTAATGGCCTTTATTAGCCATATTCGATTAACTAAAATATTAGTATATCATTTGAAATTCTGGAATTCATTTCCAGTATGTTCCCTCTTCTGTAATCACTACTCAAGCATCCGAATATAGCGACTATCAATCATTTTGTAGCCATCAGTGCCTACAGAAAAGGCAGGCTTTTTCTTCTCTACGTCACTGTTGATCCCATGGAGGTGTAGGGTTTAAGAGTAAAATCTTACCGCTAATGTGAATCCATATCTATTTTATAGTTTATAGCTCATTTGCAAGAGGATCTCGTCATACGAGGCGCCAGTAAAGAGAATACATTTTCTTACTTTTAGCTTAAGTCAGAAATAATTTATGAGCTTGGGGATGAAACTTGTCCTTAAATGCAAACGAAACGCTTCCTCCGAAACATTCAGGGAGGAAAAGAGGAAGCAACTGAGGGGAGAAGATGGATTTTTGTGTCATGCATCTAAAACCTGCTTGTGTGACAGATCTTTCCATTACAAATTATGCCAGAGTGTTGTCTTGCTACAATGCATAATTTCCTGGTTAATATTATAAATGATGGTGTAGGTAATTGTACTGATACCTTAATTTGCTTTTTATGCAACATATCTCTTGTATTTTTACCTTTTCTTCCTACCTCTATTCTTATCTTTATTCTATTTTATTTAATTGTAACTGACTGCCTTGTTGCTGGAGCTCTGCAACAAAAGAATTTCACTTTTATACTTTTTATCCCTGTGTTAACTGTGTAAACTGTGATGTGACAATAAAATAAATAAAAATTAAAAAAATCTAAACAGACAGGCAATAACTCTTAATCCACTTTACAGAATGCTTAGCTATGACTAACAGTCGTAGTCTGCTGTTGTAGTTTATCGGGGTCTATCATCAAACCTTGAATCAGAAACCTTATGTTCTAGCTTGATGTAGACTGTCATTTAATACCTTTTGTAAATTTCTTTACCAGCCTGTTGCATGCTACATTCTCATGTTAAATCTCGCAGCTAATGCACTGGAGGCTATGTAATTCAGAAGCTTATTGTCAGTCCCTGTTGTTCTTGCTCATGCAGATCTATTTCTGGCCGAGGCAAACCTGCAGTGCTATTGCTGAGCTTCTCTAACCAACATTTTTCCTGCACGTAGACACATACAGAACCTCTGCTCTCTACCTTTCTTTCAACTTGTGTGTTTGTGAATGTTGGATCTAGGGAGGGAGGCACAGACAGATTTGCAATAATAAGGTTTGCAAGACTAAGCGATGGTGCAGTCCTAATCTGGCTCATGTTTTCAAACAGACAAATCTTAGCTAAAGTGTGCTTTTTTTGTTGTTTTGTTTTGTTTTGGGGTTTTTTAAATTCGAAGCACAAATTATGTTTCTCGTTAATCAGGCCAGTTTGCAATTTAAGATAAGGCATGAGCCGCTTTCATCCTGAGGAGGTGTGTAACCCTCCTGGACTCGCTGCGGCTTCAGCTGTTGCCATGGCGTTGCCATGGTAATGAGCAAGCAAGGAAACGCAGTCGTGTGGCGGTACTTGTTTATTTATTTCTCTTATCTGTCGAGTACAGCATTCTGAACAACAGTGTGTGTTCTGCGGCTGAGTGATCGAGCCAGTCCTCTGTCCCCCATCTCTAGTGCTTTTTCCTGTAAAATAGCACAGTAACCCCACCAGTCCGGTCAGGACGAGAGAGAGAGACGCACTTCACTGCTTATGGCTTTGCAAGGTCATCGTGGATTAGAAAGGATCAGTACTTTTGGTGATGCATCGTTCCCATCTCAGTTAACTCGGCCGTTCGAGGCGAGAGTTGTGGGCTGTGTGGGAAGAAGTTTCGTTCAGCTATGAATCACAGCAGCAGGCGTGAACACTCGCCCTGCAGACAACACAAGCACGAGTGTCTCCCTGCAGAGAACGCAGCACCAACACACTGGACCACCTACAGCTCCCTTAAAAAAATGTACACCCACTCACGGCTGTTGGTATGAGGTGTACGTTGCTAGAACCGAGCAGTGTTGTAAATGTATTATGACCATGTTACAGAATTGAGTGTTTCTCCTCTGTAGCCCACATGTACATATTATCTTTTGTGGGTCGGAAAGACATTGACGCTTGGATACCCAAATGTTGAACTCATAATGTGATTCTGCTGAAACAGACCATTTAGATACAATCTGTCGTAGGCAAAAGATTAGGGAGAGTGATTCTTTACTTTCCAGATTTTCGGTTTTGTGTGTTCAGTAAAATGTTTGGATTTAATGCAGTTTTACAGTGGAGTGAAATAACTTCACCATTGTGCAGTATTCAAAAACATGTCATTGACGAGACTCAAATCACATTTTATTGTTCCCACTAGCTCCATGTTGTTTGTTACCAAATTCCACTGCCATCCCTGTAGCTAGCAGGGCTGTTAGCAAAACCATCTGAATTGAATGCGAATGTAACCCACCTCAATTTAATGTCAGCATTCATCAGCTCATGGTCTTATCAAACTGAAACGGCGCAAGTTTTCATCACCAAGTAAGACACTATAAGCAGGGTAGGGTTACCTTCTCCTGTTGTATAGACTCCATTAGAACGGCATGCATGCCATGTCTCAAAGCTCTCAAGGTGCACTAGAAACTCTTCTGTTGCTTTAAATGCAGATTATAAAAAGATCCAATTGATTTTCCAGGCTGTCGTAGTGCCTCAACACCATTGATTGAGACTGCATAAACTAATAAAACATCGGATACGCTGCACTTATTCCTGAGCTGGCACTACCTTTTCATAGTAAAGGTTATGAGAATTTATGTGTAAATTTAAATGAAGAAGGATTGGTAATTGGTCACATTTTTATTTATATGATGTTTACAAAGTGGAGTTAGTTAGGGAGTTAAGATTTCTCACATTCAGGCAACCTACACTTTACATTAGAAAATTGCCATACAATATGAATTTTATTTATATGTTTTTCAGTTGGATTTTCTGAGTTTTTTTGGGGGGGGACACTTCATAAGCGTACTACATTTTTGATTTTTTGATTTATTTTATTTTTTCTTTCTTTTGCTTATTCATCTTCATTGTCTGTCCTCAAAGTACTGCTTTGGATTTTCAATCTAAATGTGTGATTGAGTTGAAGCACATGCAAAAGTGAATGGAGAAATATGTCCTTTATTTGCGCTGGCTTTTGATGTCTTCGGTACTTAGTTGCATGTGTAAATTAGAGAGCACTTGCTCTGTCGGAAAATGGCAGGGAAATGTAAGATAGTAATGTAAACCTGACTGTAGCCTCTGGCCAAACCTCACGACACTGAAAGAAAGACAAACCCTGGTTTTTTGTTTTTTTCTTAAGTGATGATGACGCAGATCTTTTTTGAGTATCCATTGTCTGCTATGGTGACAGTTTGCCTTAAGCACAGAGCTTGTGTTGGCTAGGACAGAGAAATGGAAATGGAAGAGTAAATGATAATGGGTGCAGTCATCAGGAAACACTTAGTAGATAAGCCACAGGATTGGTCTACATTTTAGACCTGTTTCCACATGTGCAAAGACACTGTTTTTAATTGGAACAAGGGATGGAATGTTGAGGTTCTGTGCTGTTCACTATAAGGTTTATAAGGGTTGTAGGTTGTTTTTTTTCCGGACACAAATCCATTTGCACTAAGAGAGGTACATTTGGTCAAGTGTAAAAGCTGTTTTCAAACCTACTTGCGTTCCAGGGAACTGGTCTCTGGTCCTCCTGAAAACTCTAATCTGGGGTTTGCTTCAAGTGAACTCGGGTGTGACCGGCTACAAACGTGTGAAAGCGCTACGCTCCTGGGGCCAGGCGTTCGAATAGCGTGGTCGGTTGAACTTGTCACGTTACTTTATATTTCAAGTTTCAGAAAGGCATGTTGTGGTCTGCATATGAAGCAGAATGACTTCTCAAGATATAAAGTGAAGAAGGTTTTCAAATGCACGTGACTACAGCTTAAAGACTGAATTATTATATTATTTGAACATAAGCCAGCAGTTTTGATATTTTACAAAAGCTATGCGCACAACAAAAGTTGTGCTATAAACCTACAATGATGACGCCCTTCCCTTAATTGATCCTGAGTACGGACTCGGGTATTTGGGGATGTGTAGATCTGAATGTAAAATGCGAATGTATTCTATGCCTTTAACAGAAAATGTGGGATGCAGTCTCTTAACATGCAAGGGCTTGTACATTCGATTTCATTTAAGCGATTTAAAGATTACCCTTTCAGATGCTGTGCATGGAATTGTTGTGTGCTGTTTGTTAATTGCCATCTGCTGCAGTTACTCAAGTGTCCGTTTGCAGGGCTTACAGTCAACGGTGCTGTGTAGTTTGGAAAGTATTGTGCGGTGCAGATAAGAGTTCAAGGCCTGCTATACATCCAATACAACGTACATTTATTCTGTGTGACCTGTCTGAAACTTGTGCTAATGCCACAAAGGAGAAACACAAAAGCTCTGTAAATCTGAAAGATATGGTGCAAATCTCCCTCTACTGCACTGGGGTGGAACATGCGGTCCAGGACGAGCGCTGAATGCCTGAGTTGAAATCAAGAATGGAGCACTGATTATTCATGCCTGTGTGTAAAAAAAAAAAAAAAAAAAAAAAAAAAACAGGTCTGCGCGCTGTCATGTGTGGTGCCCATTGAAGCTCATTAATTGGCAAGCAAGCGCAGGGGGATGAGGGCGAGTGAGGCAGAGAGAGAAAAAGAGAGAGAAAGGGAGAGAGAGAGAGAGAGAGAGAGAGAGAGAGAGAGAGAGAGAGAGAGGGAGAGGGAGGAAGAGCGTCACAGTCCAAGAGAGGCTTGGCAGAAGAGTGGAAGCAGGAGCAGAGGGGGCTGGAAGAAGAGGAATGGACTGGATTCACTGCCATTCTGGGTCTGCTTTCCTGCCAAAAGAAAGACAAGCATCATACTCAAAGCTGTGCCCTTTTTTCTCTGTGCCGGTGAAAACTTAATGCCTTTCTCTGGATCCCCTCTGCCAGGAGGATGACCACCTACTACCGCAACCATGAGTATTGCGCTGGAGCTTCTGAGGACTGTGGAACTGGCATACCTAAAGTGGCCAACTGCATTCAGCCCAGGATCCATCAGAGCAACCAATCTGTACACAGCATGCTGGTTCACCCACAGAGACAGTCTCTACGGCTCCACCTTCACCAGCAGCCACAGTTCCACCAGCTCCACCACTTCCAAAACCATAATCATCAGCAACAGGAGCAACAGCAGCAACAGCACCAGCATCATCCTCATCATCATCCCCTACCTCTCTTGCCTCAGCCTGCCCCACTCATCCAACAGCAGACTCCTCTGGGCTTCCACCCACACTACAGCTCCTGCACTTTACCTGCCTCCACCAAGAGCAGACACAAGTTCACCATCCTGAGGGACAGTGTTAAGAAAAGCCAGACAAAAAGCAAGAATAAAGTGCGAGCCGCGGCCGGTGCCTGGTGGTCTGAAAATTCTTGGGGTACTATTTCATTGGAGAAGGTATGTGTTCTCAATGTTGTTCAGTGGAAGTTAGTATGGCTTTTAAAGCTGAGAAATTGTGTTTGATGTACTGTAATGACGTCTACTGATTTACGAAAAGAATGTATGTCTGCTTTATCTGGAATGCAGTTTAGTGGAGGTGCCAGGCCTATACAATCTTTGTGTGTGTGTGTGTGTGTGTGTGTGTGTGTGTGTGTGTGGAGTGGGGGAGTGTGGTGCAAAGTTTCAATAGTCCATATTATAGTTCAGTATAGCTCTTCTCCCTTTCACTAGCCTTTAATTACATGCCTTTGATGAATGATATGAATTAGAGATTGCATGTTTTGCTTCAGTTAATGCCAAAAATTATGCTCTCTTGTAACAAATATAATGCTTGGGTTCATGTTGAAAGTCTTATCAATAACATCACAAGTTCTACGAGTATTTAATTGAGTCCGTTACCAGAGCAGACGACTTCATGATATGGAGTAATTAAATCAGTGTTGAAGGTTTGGGTGTAACTCGTTTTTCCTTTCAGACGCGACACTAGTTAGAGCTTGAGGCTGAACTCAGAAGCAGGGCCCCTAATCAATGCTAATGATTGATTCTCATTTTAACGCAGAAATGACAGGCCTCTACTGTACAACACTTATTTTGGCAACATGCTGTGTAAAAAAATATATACTGTCCGGCTGTCAGTCAAACAAGGTGGATGGATCAATAATCTTTGGACTTTGAATGGTATCATCTTGTAGCAACAGTTTATTGCTCTTAACCATGATTTGTGGTTCAGGAACAACTGTTTCTGCAGTCCTGTGTAAGCTTTGGCAGATGTTCTTTAGAATGAATATAGGCCATTAGGAGTACTGTTTGGGTACTTAAGGGCATTTTCCCTGCAGGAGCTTCCTCCGCGTCTGTGTTGGCTCTTAATTCTTTCTTGGCTGGGCAGCTTGTCTGTGAATCAGCTGTTGGAGAGTACTGAGCCCAGTGCTGAAAGCTGAGGAATCGGATGTGTCCCACTGGCTGTTTCACTCCATGGAACGGCTGCTCTGCGCTCTTCTTGTAGAGCTGTTATCCTCTCTCACAGCAGTTACACACTTGGCTACAGCTTCATGCACCTTTATAAATAACAGATACACTGCTAATGAGAATCATAAGGGGCTCTATGTTCTTTGTTTCTAAGGAAACCCAGCTGAGATTAGAGCCTTATTTTCAGTAGGGTGCTATGTACACACACAAAAGTCATTAAGGTGAGATTTCAAGAATCAATGCATGTTTATATAGTGCGTGTACACAATGCCGTGCAGTCCATAAGTAATTGGACAGTGAGACAATTTTTTGCTGTTTTGGCTCCGTACTCTAACACTTAAAATGAAACGGTGACTATAAAGTTAAAATGTAGGTTTATTTTGAAGGTATTTACATATTTGGTGTAGGGCTGTAAAATTCAATTTGCATTCAAATTTGAATTACTTAAAAGGTGTAGTATTTTAATGCATTTGAATATTAATTAGTCTATAATTTTATACTTGCAACAGACAGAATGAATATTAGCAGTAGCTACACTATGCCTTTATCGCATAAACCACTGAAGATGAAATTTGTCGCTTTCTTAAGCAAAGAAAATCACAACGAGGCAACGTCATAACTTTTATCATGATTATTAATGTTTCAGATTGGCTTTTATATATTTACCCACTGTAGTTTTCTTGTCACTGAGGTTTACCTTTATTTCTTACAATGCCATGCAAAAATACATAAACTTCCATTAATCTTCACAGGTTTACATGAAATTCATTCTGACAACCCTAACAGGAAGCACTGCCCTTTTTTATATGTAGTATCCCCATTTCACTGGACAGTTGGCTGCTCGGTTGTTTTTTGGCCCAGCTGTGTTTCGTTGCTTCATTGCTTTACGAACAGGAGATAAAACAAAAGATCTAAAGTTGATTCCAAATTTGAGATTTTCATCTCGACTCTGTTTCTGTTGTCTCTCAACATGAGGTCCAAAGAAGTGTGAATCCAAGTAAAGCAGTCATCAGGGTGAAAAATGAGATTATATCAGCCAGAGCCAGAGCTAGTACATTGGGTGTGTCAAAACAAACTGTTTAAAACTTTTGGTCTGGTTTGTCTGGCGCTGGGCCGCAACAATGAGCCAGTAAGGGCATTGGTGGGTGGGATCCAAATGAATCCGTGAAGTAAAACTGTATTGAAAAATATAAGCTTTCTGGACAACCAATTGACATACACCACACACACACACACACACACACACACAACAATGCATCTTCATATCTCCTCTCTCTCACACACATTGGCTGCATGTGTGCTTCGTAGTGCATTATGGAATCATATGGACGGGTCCTCCAGCACTATCACCATCGCCATCAACAAATCCTGACCACATCACCTGCCAGTGCTGTTTTTCCTTCTGTCCATTTTTCTAGCGATTGACTGCCGCTAACGTTACGCTATCACAATTCAGAGCACCCTCTCGCACACAAATACAGCCCTATGCCACCGAATGTGAAATAACACTTTGAGGATAGATTTATTTTGTTTAATTTAAAAAGGGCCCATGTTTACAGCATCTCGTCTTTAAAATGTATTCCAGGGTTTTGTTTGAGACGTTTAGTGACGAGTAAATGAGATACCCTTGCGTATTTGCTTACGGGCTATGGGGAAAGGTCTTTAGGTCGTTTGTCAGTCAAACAGCTTCTTGCTGTTAAAGAAGGCGGTTCTTGGCAACGTTTATTGACAAAAAATACTAGACTTTCTTGCAGTAGCTAGAAATCTGGCTTGCAAGATTAACACTAGTGTGCAAGATGTAAAACACAAGCCTCCAAAACAGAAAGGCCAGATTACTTTAACCTAAAAAAACAAACATAATAGAAGCCTGTAGCATTCTGGGACAAATTAGCCTTGATCAGAGCGTTGGAATGTGGTAATCGTAGAGAAATTGATCCAGAGCATAGCACCTCATCCGAGTGTTTGGGCATGTCTGGCTGCCAGTGGTACTGGCTCACTTGATTTAATTGATGATGGGACTGACGATGGCAGCAGCAGGATGAACTCTGAAGTGAACAGAAGCATCTTAACTGCTGCATCCAAGCAAATGTGTCACAACTCTGTGGATGGATCTTCACCTTCCAGCAAGGCAGGGATCCCAAACACACTACTAAAGCAACTATGACGTTTTGGAGGGCTAAAGAGTGATTCGTTTATACTAACAGACTTTGTGGAACTGCAAATGTTTGATGTGAAAAGAGTTCATTCTTTTATTAGAAACCGTTTGTAAGAACATATTGTTGCAAATGTTTAGAGAGAATACGCTCATGTTTACAAGTCAAGGCAGTGTTTTAGGTGATAACGGAGGACATAAAAGTGGAGTACAAAAACATGATACACACACACAAATTCAAGGGGAACTCTGTCACACACTGTTCATGCTCTAATATTTTCAGATGAGTTTTAACCTGCTGTTCTACTCTTTGCGATGTAGCTTTCATTCCTCTGTTTTATGAGGACCATTTTTTTGATTTATTAATAGCTTTTCTCATCGAAATAGAAATCTAAAATGAAAAGTCATTTAGCATTAAATCAAATTTTATGATGTGCTGCAAAAGTAATAATGAAGACCGATGATGTACCTTATTCTGTGTCTAATAATGGCAGGTTTTTTTATTGAATTAATATAATAGTAATAAATGATTGACTTCATTTTGAGATGCGTTTATATACCTGATTTTCACCAAACTGTTTCCGGGCCCTTTCAAGTGTGACTCTGTCTGTATGTGTTGTTAAATGTGTTTGGTTAATCATGTACATTTCCATAGACATTTAGATTTTTATTTTATTTTACTTTTAATTAAGACTGGGTGATATGACAATATGATATTTATATCATGATACATTACACCACAATGCACTTTTATGAATATATCGCAAGCATCGTCAGTGCGTTTACAACGCTGACGACTCCATTGTTACTGGAGTCGGTTAAAACATTACGATCAATTATTTTATTTTTTTGCCAATTGTCATTTTTCCTCCTTTTCCTCATTAAATAATGAATTTTTATAGAGGTTAAAAATATTGAAACCATAGTGTTTCACTGGACTTTTTTGGAATGTAGCTTTTCTTTATTGTGTATCATGATTGTCATAAAAGTATCGTCATATGATATTTTTGCCATATCGCCCATCCCTACTTTTAATCATGGTATGATTTGTGTTTAATGAGCGTCCCTCCCTGCCCTGCTCTCTCCCTGTGCTAGCTGTTTTTTATTCTGCAGCTTTGATTCTATAGGATCTCTCATGATCGTCAGTACGGCTGAGTGACATCTGGCCTGAACTTTGACCTTCGCTGTTTATTGTTTAGCAGGCAGATGCCGTTCCTCCCCCTGCTCCCATAATCCCTGTGATCCCTATCTCGCCAGTCCCAGCCGAGACCACTGTCATCCCTGCACCCACGTCACAGGTCTTTTTTTCCCCCTCTTTCGCTCTCTCTATCATGTGTTCACTCCTCCCACTTTCATGATGCTCCTGTTAAGTTTGAGAGATTTATGTGAGAATGCCATGTTATGTTACTGATGTGCACTTGTACCTCCAAAGTAATCGTGCGTGTGATGCAGGTGCTGTCTGTCTGCAGGAGGATTTAGTTTGGCTTGGCTTGTTGCGTTAATGCTTCAGGATTGCATATTACGCAGTATGTTATGCCGTTTATGGACACAGTCTGTGCTGCTAATCTGTTGCAAATGCCTGTTTAAGACTCTGTCAACATGCCTAGAGTAAGTGATCGTCTTTTGTGTTACGTTGATTCCGCTGATATAGATGCTGCTTGCGCTTTTTCTTTTTCTTCTTTTTTTCTTTCTTCAAACCATTAAAGGCTTGAGAATGTGTATTAGTGTAAAGAAAGCATGCTGATCTATGCTCATTAGTGTAGAGGTGTTAACTTTCTACGTCTCTTTTTCAGGCAAGTCCAGCCCCAGTGTTGGTGAACACAGACAGCCTTGACACCTCTCCCTATGTGAGCCCATACGTGAGTGCCAATTATATCGAAATCTCTTTACCAACAGGTCCAGTTCATGATTACATTAATGCAGTTGAATATCTGTTTCATTCAGCATCGAATGTCATATGAGGCTTGTTTTATTTACTTTTAGTACACATTTCATGTGTATTGCATCTGGATTGTATCCCGATAAGATTTCAATCACATGCATTTACACTTGGAGTCAAATGCATCTCCGGTTAGCCGGACTGAAATCTGATTGCTGTATTACGCGTTTTTTTATTTATTTCCAAACTATTAAAGGCTGTCTGCCTTTGTTAGCAACAAACATTTCCTGTTTTATCCCAGTCTTCTCCTCACTTCAGCAAGGTCTCATAATCCCTGTCCTCCTGAGTGCCAAAAGGCCCACTGTGTTCACTGTGGTTGTTCTTCATCAAAAGAGCCCCCGTCACTGTGGAGACTAGCATTAGCCGGATCACATAGCACTGCGTCTTGAGCGAGTTCCAGCACAGAAGGATGTCTTTTTTTTTCTTTTTTAATTACTTTTGAGGGACCTCATTAAATCAAATTTTCCACATGGCCAGGATGTCGTCTTCTCTCTTAGAACTTTCAAGGGATTTTCTTAAAGCCGTACACCAAATGTGTTTATGATTTTATTTTGTGTTTATTATTATATTTATTTATTATTTATTTGCCAATGGACAGTTATTAATATTTCTAAAGATGCATCACTATATTTGATCCCCTTGTGATTGGAGTAGCAGCCACAGGGTCATGACCAGGGATCGTTAGCATTAGCTTTGCTGGCTACATCACTTGGCACTCTGGCCACACCAGAATGAAGCATGGATGGTGAAAGGGATCTAACATGCTTTGCCACTGTCAACACTGTAATGCGATATGTAGAGCAGCCTTGGCACAGCTTTATTCTCCCGACTTCACTCGTCCATCTGAAAGAGGACATTTTTCCTGGTAGCACTTTCATAGCTCACTATAGCAGACCTAAGGGGATTCCTTTAAGATGAAGCTGGATTATTGATGGCTGCTAATGCCTAAGTTCTTTCCTATCCTTATTCTTTCCTGTAAGACTGAACAGTTCTGATGGCCGCAGCCGCAGATTCCTTGTGTCCTGATGTAAAAGCTTCAAAGCATGTCACTTACCATTACATGGTAGTGAGAGTGTTCAAACCAATATTCTACCATCTGAAAATAGGGTTTGTGCTGTTAAAGCGCTGTAGTAATATGGATAATGTTATTAAAAAGACAATTAAGTTCTTGGTTTTCCTGAACTTAATTTGATTTTAATTCAAAGAAAATCATAAAACAATAACTTCTTTATTTGCACATTTTTTTATGTAAATAATCACCCCCAATTTAATGGTGATCTTTTGTCTATTTTATTGTCTCTAGTTAATTTTTCTTTTTAAATGGACCTGAGCTTTAATATGCTGCTTCATCCTAAGAGCCGTGTGGTATAGCTATATTTAGTTAATTATACTGATAGGATTTTGTGTCTTGTGGTGGAGAATTGAGAATTGATTGGCAGAATAAAGCTGATCAGTAGTGACGTCTCTCTCTCTCTCGCTCTCGCTCTCCCCTGCTTAATATTATCACTGATGGCACAGGCTGATGTTTTTTTATGATGAAGAAAGTTAGAAAAGCATTTAGCATTTAAGGCCTTAAAAAGGGCCATTTGGGAGCTTAAAGCCCAGCCTGTGGGATCATAGAAACATAGAGAGCCTGTTGCATAACTGGGTTTTTGGGGGCTTTAACCTCATTTGTCATGTATTTTTATTTTCAGCAGCACTTTATATGATCCAATCTGGGCTGAATTGCTTATTTCGGATGTCAGAGAACCTGTTTATGTTGTACCCATGAATGCAGTCTGATGTACAACCCTTCTCTTTATGTATCAGTCAATGTGTTGTTTAGTGAGTTGCCTGCAATATACTGTGATGGACTTTCTCCATACGAGTACGAGGATTTCCTCTATAGTATAAGAGCCGTGTTCCCCAGCCCAGTCCTTGGGGACACCGATGGTCTACATTTTTGCTCTGTATCAGCTTTTAGAACAAAGCAGTCAAGGACACATTGGTTTAGAAGACGTGGCCTGTTAGCAGAGTCGGCCACTGTCCACTGCTCATACACACATGCTCTGGTTCAATGACACATGGCCCTCTGACTTGTGGCTGTTGTTGTTTTGATGATGACGTTGATGGAGCTGGAGCAGCCACTCCGCTCCCTGGCTGGTTCGGGCTGGAGCTCTCACAGTGAGGAAGAGCTTTCACTTTGAGGAACGGTTGTTGTAAAGGATCAATGTTCAAAGGACAGGTCAAGCAGATTGAGTGCAGTATTTTCTCTGGTTTCCTCACTCACACTGATGCTATACATTTATCATAACTTTGCTGTCACACGTTTTGTCAGAGGTGAGGTCCACTAGGACTAGTCCACAATTGAAGGTTCTCTTATTTCCAGCATTAGCAGTATAACTAGTCTTTCTAGATTAAGGTGTTGGCATGTTATTGCCTAAAGATGATTGCCGGTGATTGCAAGTGAGGTCCATATAGCCATCAAAGTTTTAAGTTAAACTCAGACTTTGTGTGCCAACTTCACACTGACTAACCTTCTCACTGTCATCTTATAGTGCTTAAAGCTTTTCTGGCCTGATGGCATCTCAGGACGAAAACAACAAAGAATGGGAGCCTTTCTTTTTTTGTTAAAGGCTCATATGGAAGTTTGAGGCACAAAATGTTCATTTATTTGTCTTTCAGGTGAATGGAACAGAAGCTGATTATGAATATGAAGAAATCACGCTTGAAAGAGTAAGTGCAGTGCAGTTTGTCCACCTCCTTTTCTACTATAGCTTTATTTAATCCATAACCTGCCAACCAGATGTCAGTCACAACTTGCTCACAAGTAATGCAGTGTACACCCTGTAAAAAGTTATCAAACACAAGGTTACATCTAAAAGCTTTTACGTGTGGA
The DNA here is from genome assembly GCA_028565825.1 of Olivaichthys viedmensis. Lineage (NCBI taxonomy): Eukaryota > Metazoa > Chordata > Actinopteri > Siluriformes > Diplomystidae > Olivaichthys > Olivaichthys viedmensis. Next base: position 15,564,364 of record JAOUQW010000015.1, read on the forward strand.
ACTTTCACTACAGACAATAGAAGACTCAAATAAGTTTACTGTATGCTATACAGATGCACGTAGTGCACTGAAGATTTTTTTAAAAATATAATTGTGAGGGGCATGGGGTGGGCATCCAACTAATATTTTGAAGCAGAATGATGCAGGACACAAGTGCTTCTTCTCACCTTCTGTGTAATCAGGACATTTGAATTACGTTCGGCTTCGACTGACATAATTTAAGACGAGTTAAACACAAGCAATGCAGCTGAACACTTGGCTTACATGCTGAGCGACACTCTTGTAGAACTCGCAAGCTACTTGTTGTCATGGTAACACTGACATTTAATGGTGGTCCTTGCATGCACATAAATGTGGTTTGCAATGTGCATGTAAACAGATTTTCATTAGAGTGCAGCGCTTGGGGTACATGTAAACAGGTCAAAATCTGCAAAAATAAATTCATTCAGATTGATGTAAATCTTTGCATGTAAACCTAGCGATTGTGCAATACCTAATGTGTTACTAGCAGTCCATTAAAGAAACCACAGACAAATTTGGATGAGAACCATATTATCTGGTACCGCTTCTGCTGAGCAGCTTTTAAACATATTCCTTACACACCGATGTGGTAAAATTCTAAAGTAAGCTGCCTGCGGGTGTATTCCATTTTGTTTGGTGACCTTATTCAGCTGTGCTCTTCTTATATAGCCTCAGGTGTGCGTTAGGAAGCAAGAAACTAGAAAAACGAGATTGATGCATTCTATAATGCACAGTATGTAACCGTAGTAGTTGTAATGTAAAGATTTTATTACAACTTTGTTTTCATACAGTGTAATATTTAAGTTCAGTAGTGTATAATCTACATGACTTAACTCCTAAACTGTGTGCACTGTCACGAGCCAGGTCATATTTTAAATGACTCAACTCTGTAACTGTAACAGGCTGGTCTTAGTTTTGCAACAACATGCTGTTTTATAACAACACACAATACGTCTGGAACTTCGAACCATTGATCACCTAATTTTGTCTGCGCGTTTTTAAGATCTTGTGTCCTCTTACGAGAGGACATCGTATTCCAGTGTTTGTGCTCACTTTTTCTTTCTCTCTGCAGGGAAATTCCGGTTTGGGTTTCAGTATTGCAGGCGGCACCGATAACCCCCACATCGGTGAGGACCCGAGCATTTTCATCACAAAGATCATCCCGGGTGGAGCTGCTGCTCAGGATGGCAGGCTCAGGTCAGGCAGCATGTCTGGATTTGGAGATTGCACATAGTCCCCTTTTTAACACACATTCTAGTTTTATTTGATTCAATGTGTACTGTAACTGTTCTTTATACCTGTCCTGACTGGAGACTCTGTACCCATGTGTCTCCCTTGTCACCATCTCGTGCAGAGTGAATGACTGTATCCTGCGAGTAAACGACGCGAACGCAAGAGACGTCACTCACAGTAGAGCCGTGGAAGCGCTGAAGGAGGCAGGCTGCATCGTCAGGCTATACGTCCGACGAAGAAAGCCCGGAGCTGAGAAAATCATGGATATAAAGCTCGTCAAAGGTCCCAAAGGTAAAGCCATCGTTCATTTTTATTGCAAAATAAAAAAACCCTGTCTGTGTTTTATCGCTGTCTGTGTTAGGTAGTAAGTTATGACTCACTATGCTAAAGCAATTAACTTTCATTGTGCACATTGTCATTTACGCAGTCGCTATTGAAGGGCATCTTTTGCCTGAACATGTCCTCTCTAAAATGAGACTGTTCTGGGCATAAAGTGTAATTCTCCCTTCTCGCTTCTGGGCCTCTTGATCCTTAGGGCTAGGCTTCAGTATAGCTGGTGGGCTGGGAAACCAACACATTCCTGGAGACAACAGCATCTACGTCACCAAAATCATCGAGGGAGGAGCTGCACACAAAGATGGACGACTCCAGATTGGTGATAAACTTATCGCTGTAAGTCTGTCATAAGATACCCAGTTCCTTCACACAAGCATCAAAGGAATACTCCAGCATTTTTTCTTTAACCTAATCTCTTTCTACCATATCTGTAGCATACATGTGATTACCACGACCAAAAATTTCAGCACGTCTCCCTGTATTGAGACAACCTGTATAATGGCTGTCCAAGGACAGTTTCTTAATTTCATCAATAAATGTTTAAAATACGCAAATACGTAAACTATTACACGAACAATAAAGGTCTTATAATGAAACAGACATTCGAGAATGTCTTACCGACGCTGTTCTTAAGTAGTTTTATCCAACTTTTGAACACTGGAGCAGTACAGTAAAAAGTCATTCCGGTTAGTTACACTTTCTCTGAGGCTTTGTGGTATCTATGCGCCTTCAGGCAGAAACTGACTACAGCTGGTAACTGTAGTGTCTGAGATTTAAAGCTTACTTTTCAAGCGACTTGACTCAATAAATCATGAAAAATACATTTCACATGAACGCTTATTTCTCGTCTCAACAACTGCTCTTAGATTTCCATTATAAGTAAGTTTTGAGTAAACAGATTTTTTGTTCTTTTAAGTGAAATGTGTCGAAATTCTTGTCTGTGGTAATCGCTACAGATGCAGCAGATAGAGATTTGGTTTAAAAAAAAAAAAAAAAAAAAAGGCCGGAGTATTCCTTTAAAAGGCGTCCCTGCTGAGCTACTACAATTTACCCAGTTATACAATCTATACTTACATTTCTCATTATCTCGATAGGAATATTGTCATAGTGTATTGTTTAATATGGTTGTGTGTGTGTGTGTGTGTGTATTGGCTGCAGGTAAACGTTGTTTGCCTTGAAGAGGTGAGTCACGAGGACGCTGTGGCTGCCTTGAAAAACACCACTGATGTAGTCTTCTTAAAAGTGGCAAAACCCATCAGTGTGTTCACAAATGACAGCTATGCTCCCCCTGACGTCACCAACTGTGAGTGTGTTCACGCACACCTTTACACTTCTGTGATGTCTTCAGAATGTCCAAGATAAGTCCCTGGCTTTTACTTAAAACGCATCACCATGGGCTAGCTAGAAAACAAAGCATTCCTACAACCTGTCAGATCCTGGAGCCTGCAGTGGAGGTGTGAATTCTGCAGATTGATCACTCCCAGATTGCTGCCTTTTATCATAACAACATGCCGATGCTTTGAGACTTTTTGCACAACATATGTCACCTATGACTAATCTCACAAGCTACTGATACTCGAGTCAATTCCGTCAGACAGTTATACAAAAAAAACTGAAATGACATCCCAATTCTGTAACGCTTTAGCTACCTTGAAAGCTGTTTATCCTGTTGTATCAGGCATAGCAGGACATTTTAAGGGGTTTATGTTAACTGTAATTAATGCATAGTCCCTCACCTGAGTGACCCTTTGTCTTTTGCTCAGGGGGAACTAATCCATCCCTCAGGCTTTTTTTAGGATGAAGGTGCTAAAATAAAATGGCATAGCCAAGCACTGGCAGTAGTCCAGTTCCCCTGGGCTCACCCAAGGCTCTGATGCCAGCCAAAACCAGCGGTGCACAGCATTTTATTCTGAATGCCCCAGAATTGATTTACACTGTTACAAAAGTGCTGAGTGATGGTGATCAATGATACAGCGCCTCACTGGTGTTTGAATATTAGCGTAGGCCCAGACATAGAATCTGCCATTAAAGCTTAAAGGCATGAAGGGCAAAAGGCAAATTTAATCAGGGGAAAAAACACAACTTGGTGAACCGCCTCCCCCAACGTGCTATTTCAACATCCTGTATATAGAGTAAAGAGAGTACAGTACGTGTTTGTGTGGTGAGAGGACGGGCAGTGTGCAACAATTTTTATCACCCGTCTGACTAAGGATGACGTTTCTTCCAGTCAAGAGTTCTGGGCCTTTTTCTTGGAAAGCTCAAACTGAGTGGTTTTACTTTGGCTTTAGTGTTTCCCACCCAGAGCCTTGATAATGATACTGTCCGGTCACATTTTTAGCCTGTCTCTCTGGGGGGTGATGCTGTGCCTCTACATGAGCAGTTTTATGAGGACTTAACAGAATGGGCTTGCTGTTGTGTTTATCATCAGTCTGCCATGCTATTTATTGTACACTGTGAAGGGAGGAGTAAAAAAATCAGTTCTTTGAGGGAACAGACGCACCCTTTGTGTGACTGCTCAAGGTCTTTTTATTTTAAGCGGATTACTTTTCTATGCATGGACAGCTATAAAACACGTTTTATTAATATTTATTTCGTTTCCTTACATAGTGGAAAAGGTGGACTTTGAGCCTTGACTTTGATTTACAGCATCTGAACGTTTCAGTATATTGAGGGATTAATGTAGTTCAGTAAAATATCTGCGTGGTGTGCTTTTGACATGCATTCTGGTTCATAGAACTCTGTATTTCAATGTTAGACTAAATCACGTTCCATTTCTAGACAACATTTTAACCTGTTTGTCTGTTTATGTTTTTTACAGTGCACTCGATTAATAAGATGGCTGTGTTGGGACTGCAATCTCTTTAAATACAGTTAATATGTGGATTCATGCTTAGCTAAAGAGGTCTTGGATTTCTTTCTGCTGTTTTTCAGCCTATTCCCAGCACATGGAGAATCATATCAGCACCCCAAATTATCTGAGCCAGCCCACAACCCCAGCCACGCCGTCACGCTACTCCCCCATCTCCAGAGGCATGTTAGGAGACGATGAGATCACAAGGTGCCCCTCTTCTCTTTTTTATTTATTTATTTTTTTACGTTAGATGAGTTCCTCTCCGTTTGCCTCTCAGCATTAACTTATGCATGTTATCCCTGCTCCTTATCTGTGGATTTATTAAAATGACCCACGGTGTTTCGAGTTCGACTCAACACGGCTCGTAAAATTTGTTCCTCTTGCCCTTCAGCTGTGACTTGGGTGCTGCATAGCAAGATATGTGTTTTCTTTCTGCACTCTTTCCCTCTGTCTCTCTCTCTCTCTCTCTCTCTCTCTTTCTCTCTCCATCCTTCTGTTTCTGTCTGTCAGTCTTTATCTGCTCCTCCTCTGTCAGCGGTACTTGGGTAGCTTTTTAAATCGGTGTAGATATCCAGTGACTATGGGCCGTGAAGATGGCGGTATCTCTCTCGCTCTGTCAGAATGAAGCTGTCCAAGGTCATTAATGTTCTTAGCCTGCACTTTGTCACTGTCTAGTGGACCTGACTGCTCTGTATTGCACACTGGTCTTGTGTATATACAACCATACATACATATATTACAAATACAGTGTCCGTTATCTTTAAATTAGCCACGAAGGTAGCTTATAGGCAAACACATTAGTCATGCAAGTCTCTGAGTGAGTAGAATTTTAATACCGTGCTAAACTGAACGCAGGCACTGAAGAATTGAGGGATTATGTTACCTTTATGTAAATGTAATCACACTAATTATAAATAGAAACTTGCCACACTGTATAACTGGGTAGGTGGGTATGTTGCTGTCTCTTTCATTTTGAATGTCTGTTAGGTGGTTTGTTGGTGCAACACTTACTATAGACTACAATCACATTGCAGCTTATTGTGCCAAGCAGTAACATGACATGCTGCATTTTCATCAACAGATATTGGAATTTATCTTGAGCTTGATTTTTAGAGTATGGCCTATTACTTAAGAGTGCAGTTTATTACTATTTGTCTTTTTATTCATTGGATATGAGTTTTTTTTTTCTTTTTCTTGAGCCGCCAGTCAGCATGGCCACAGATGGCCTGGCCAGGCCGAGCTGTATTTTGCCTGTACGGTGGGGTGGGGGGGGCATATCCATCACTGCTTTACCATACCTAATCCACTATAATGGAGGGATTTGTTAACGGAAGAGTGTCGTCATCAATAGCGTCACACAATTATATATATATATATTTTAAAAAAAGAGTAGCCTCTTTAGTCTTAAGCTAGCGTGATAATAAGTCCAATCAATACATAAACTTTCAATCCTGATTTGAATCTTTCAATTAAGACTTCAGACAGCAGTTTAACATTACAATGTACAGATGTGTTATGTAAGGACGTACATGAGACCTGACCTTCAATTCTTTGCACAGATTTTTCACTTCTGTTGATGGATTCTGCTAAACTGACTTTAGAAAGGATGTGGGAAATGATGCAGAAGAACATACCCATGTGGTTGTACTGCCATCTAGAGACAGAACAATTCTCCTTTCAGCTCTTCCTTTAATTCTTTGTCTCGTTCTATTGTAAAGATTTGTGACTTCTAGTTGATTATAGGAGATGCATTTGGGGAAAAACAAACAAAAGCAAATGAATGGTTTTTGCAATATAGTTAAACCACTGGAGGAAGCTGAATTAAAGTATATATGTACAATCTGGGGAATGTCCACTAGAGGGAGACATGTCCACTGACAGGATATAATGCCAATATGAATGATAGTTGATTAATGAGATTGTTCTTGCAAGAAGCATTATTATGACTTGTGTGTATTTTACCTTGTTGTACACTTTTGTTTTGTTTGTAGGTCTGTAATTTACACTATTACTATTACATTATATTACACTACTGGTCGGTTGGTAGTTTTTATTTTCAAGTATTTAGTGTGTCTCCAAGTCCTCAAAATAGCCATTCTTTGACATAATAACAGCACAAGGTATTTTTTAGGTAACACGAAACGTTTACTGACTTAGGCTAAAATAGAAATTCCCTTGCAATTTCACTAAATCAATCAAGATTTTCATTTTTCTTTTTATTTATGAAACTTTTGAACATTTTAAACGTTGTTCACTTATGATTTGCTTTTATAAAAATACGCATTACAAAACGGAATACTGATTTAGGGTTCGTACAGATGCTTGAAAATGCTTGATTTCAAATAACCGACTGGAGAGTGCTTGATTTTATTTTATTTTTCATTATAAGTGGACTAAAAAACATTCAGTAGAAAACAAAAGCATTCCATAAATTCATAGTTTTCCCTTTTTTTCCCTTTTGTGTTTATTGATTGTGTATTTTAAATCTGCAGTGCAGAGTTGACTGTATTGGTGGCAATTTAATCTGATTTTTGCACTGGTCATAAAGAATGTTGGTAGGTGGCAGGTGCCTTCTACGAATATAAAATGATTACCTGCTCGCTAACATTACACCATTATGGTCGATTGCCAGTTCAACTTAAATTAGCTAGAAATTGAAAGTTACAGTCAGGGGCGAGTAAAGGGGAGAAAAGTGGGGATAGTTCCAGGGGCCCCAAGTTCACAGAAGGTCCAGGGGGGCCCCCAGAATGAACACAGAATCAACATGTTCCTGACATAATTTATGACATATAGCCTACAGTAACATTAACCAACTAGCTAGCAGAACTAATGCTATGTGATTTCTTCTAGCCCACATACCTGTTGATATTTAAAGCAGACGAGTGTAAATTATTTTGGTATTATTAGAAAGTGCACGTCTCATCTTTGTAGGTGTATTCAGGGTCTATGTGAGGGATTTCTGAGACCAAGTGACACACAATGTCACAGAGAGTGATGGCAATCCAGAAGCGTGAAATAAATTTTCACCAAAACCATGGGACATTGTACCTAAATGTTAATCTGCATTATACTGAAGGAAATCTGATTATCTACCTTGAAATTGCTGGAAAAATGCTGACATTTTACTTTAGAAAAGTTGTACGAACCCTGTTGATTTGTAGTGAGATGTTTTCAGCTTTAACCTGATTTTAACCTGTAACATATGTAGCACTTTGTACTACGGTTAAAAAGTCAAAATCCTTTACATGGCATCTTCCTTTCTTTTCTAACCAGGGAGCCTCGGAAGGTGGTGCTGCACCGCGGCACCACGGGGCTTGGCTTCAACATCGTTGGTGGAGAGGATGGAGAGGGCATCTTCATCTCCTTCATCCTGGCTGGAGGACCTGCTGATCTCTGTGGCGAGCTGAGAAAAGGAGACCGCATCATATCTGTAAGAATAATCCAGAGCTAGTAGAGTAGACTAGCTTTAACCAAGCATTGTGAAGACTGAATTTGGCAAGCTGGCATGTTTTCCTAAGTGTTTGCTTTAGAGTTATGATCAGCTTACATTTTATTTACTCATACCATTTATATTCCATCAGTGTAGCATGTATACAATCTGTTAAAAATGTCTTTGTGTTGTGCGGTCATTAACATCAGTGTGTTTGTGTTGCAGGTGAATGGAGTGGATCTCCGCAACGCGACTCACGAGCAGGCGGCTGCAGCCCTGAAAAATGCTGGTCAGACCGTCACTATAGTGGCTCAGTACAGACCAGAGGGTGAATATAATACTTTTTTGTGAGATCACACACGGAATGATTGACACCCTTTAAAAAAAATAGGCAAAAACAGTTGTATAAAATTAACATAACACACAAATTTCCACTCAAACTACTTAACCTAAACCACTTATCTTTCTTCTAACAAAAATCATTCTGATATAATAAAACAATATAATAATAATAAAATAATAGTATTTTCTCTCAAAAACATGTGGCAAAATTTTTGGCACCCCTAAAAATCATTTTAGATAAATACAAACATATTATCTATTTTGTCCTGTTTCCCTAGGGAATAAATATGAGGTTGCACACATGCAAAATGCCTTCCATGGTCATTCATCACCATGGGGAAAACCAAAGAGGTCTCAACACAAAATAGAGATGATTGTTTACTTGCACAGATTGGGTAAAAATAAAAAAGTAGTTGAATTTACCATTACCGTACAAAAGGGTGACTGTATACAAGGCAAAGCCTCCATACCCACTCAGAAACATAGTAGTGGATCATTGATGTTTTGCGGCTAGTGGTTCAGGAGGTCTTGTGAAGATTGATGGCATTATGAATTTCGCTAAGTACTAGAATATTGTAGCCAGCTGGTTAAGACTTGGCCGTAAATGGATCTTTTAACAAGATATTGACCCCAAACATGCATACTAATTAACACAGAAATAGTTGTTGGAACACAAAGTTGCCACCTCATCTTAGTCTCCGAATTTGAATCCTATTATAAACCTGTGGTCTGAATTGAAGAGGGTCAATCCTCATGTGCAAACTTACAGGAAGAGGCTCAGTGCTATTATTCTGTCCATGAAAGGCTTTACCAAATATTAATTGTGGGGGTGCCAATAAATTTGAAACCATTTCTTGCAAAAAAAAAAAAAAAAGTTTACTTCAACGTATGTTATTCATTTTATATAGTTATTTTTGCTCATTTTCATAAAGGGTGCCAGTAATTCTGGAGTTGATTGTTTACTAGTCGTTGTATCGTCATCATTATTCCATCCTTTTTATTTTTTATAAAGAAAAAAAAAAAACACATAATACAAGTAGAAATACACAGAAACAGAAATAGGAACCAAAAAATAATGGCCAACACAGAATGACGTACTGTATGTAGACATGCAACAGGCCAAACACGGTAGGGGGGAATTTACACATTGCGATCTCATGAATAGATATTAATATATCATCATTTTAAACCTCAATGAATACACGTAGTAGGCAGAGCTGTGTTCTCCAGTCACTTTTTTTGTCTTGCTCTTTCCTGTTCAGCTGGTACATCATCAGCATTACATGCATGACTGGTATTTCTTGAAACCAGCATTCCCTAAACAAGTTTACTTTAGTAATTAATGCACACCAACTGATAAGAGGCTTTCGATTATACGTACTTCAGAGTCAGGAGCCTAATGCTGAGTGTTTCTTTACTAGGATGTGTGGAGTTTACCAATATGTAGAAAACAATTATCAGAAGGCTGTCTCTCTTCCTCGTTTATTTCTCTCTTTTGCTTTTTGCTATTTGTTCATTTCTAAATACGAGCCCAAAAGACAGAGGTGCCATGCGTTCCTCAGACTTTACTCGATGTAGTCTGAATAGTAAAGAGTGTTTATTTGTCCATTACAGAACGCAGTAGAAAGCCATTTCACGCATAATGGCCTTTGATAATGAAACGAGGGAGACAAAGGTTAGCTCCCGTTGATGGCAATAAAGAGATATGTGGTCAATTAGAGAATCAAAGTCTTGCTAATGCTTAAAAGATTAACAGTTTCCAGGCACCTGGAATTTGCAAAAACAGGTGGGTTAGGTCTATTTTTAGCGCCATGCTGCGAGCTCGATGGTTTAATAATGTGCTTGTGGTGGTTACTGAGGACCAGGTGGCTGAGGACTGATACGCCTCCACTAGGTTTGTTCGTCGTGACTTGGATTAGCTTCACTACTGATTCCTGAGAAGTGCTGAAGCCCTGCTGTAATGAAGATATGCAGGCCTGGCCACAGTGTTTATGAGAATGTCATGGGTCGTGAGGTGGTCCTGCAGAGCTTTGGCTGGAGGCGTCCACAATGAGTCTAATTAAAGTCCCCAACCAGGTCTGCGCACATGGTCCTTTCACAGCAATGTCTTGCATTTGTGTGTGTGCGCGCTTGTTTCTTTGGGTTTGTGTATGTAGAAGTTGGATGAGGTTTAGTGAAAGCTGTGGTCTTAGCATGGCTCCTAGGCCTGGCTTCCTGTACCCATGACACTCCTCTCTCTGTGCCCTCCCTCTTTTGGCCAGCTTTCGTTCACAGGCTACTCCCACAATCTTGTTGCCTACCAAAGGGCCAGTGAGGGGGCAGATTTTGTGCTCCAAAATCTTTGCTCTCCAGCCAGGCTTGGCCAGGATCTCAGCCTCCTAGAGGGCAGTGCAATCACGGCTATTTTTGTAAGCAGAAGTTGACACCATGGGGGGAGCCGTTCATGTCATCATTTGCTCTCCTATTGTTTTCTCTTGTATTTCTATGCTTGCGTGTCTTTCTATGCACCTTTCTGTATTCATAATTGCACGTTACCTGTTATTTTCAGATAATGTTACGCATGTGCATCTTATGATCTTATGCTATCTTCAATGCTGTTGATATCTGTTGTTTGTTCCTGAATTGAAAATTATTTGTGATAAATTAGCATTGTCATTGCTGAGGTTTGTTTGTTGCATTTGCACCTCAGCAGACTCACTCTGACCTTGAAAAAGAGTTGCTATCTTAATTTCCTGAATTACATCCCAGCTATACTCTCACCCCAAAACAGACAACTAACTTCTGCTTGAAACCTTGACTGTCATGTCAGCCATGCAATCACATGAGGAGGTTTGGGCACAGTTGCGAGCGTTTCATTAGCACTCTAGCTGTTAGGTGTTTGAGGCTGGCAGGGCTGTGTTTGAGGCTGGCAGGTGTGTGGAGGTCTCAGACTTGGGACAGTACCGTCTTACTTTGCTTGCGGTGAGCTAGACATGGAAGCCTAATGGAGCAGCAGAGAGTATGGATGCAGCTCAGTCTTTTCCCAGAGCCACATGCAGAAGGTCTAAGGAACAAATCCCGAACTTTACCTTCCTGTCACTGCTAAAATTACTATTTTTATCTGATTATTACTTATTAATAAATATTTTTTTCCTTTCTCTCAAAAATAATGAAACAACACAAATTATAAAAACCCTCTTATTTTTCACCTTCCATCCAAAGACTTGCCACCTGCTAGACACCCCCATCATCTGAGAGTCCTGTTTTATGTCTGTAGACAAGCAGAACACATCCTCTTCAAGAACCCAACCCCCAAAGCCACTATGCTTTGATCCATGAAGCCTAATGGGACTGAGGATCGGTACTTTAATGGCACTCTTATTACCATGTGATGTGAAGAGCTAAGGGAGGTGCCTGCTTTTCTCCAAAGCCTCCCCCAGATGTTTACTGTTAGTGGAACCTGACTTACTTAAGCACACGTTTCCATGAATATTTAACCCTGCTGAGTTAGAACTAAGTGTTTGAGCTACTCTTGGTGCATTTATAAATAATTTTACATTTTATTGCTTTAGAGGCACTTTCTCTATTTCACAAAAAGCCAATACTGTCAGGACAAGGCACTAAGCTGCATAATCACAGACCCTGGGATTTGGGGAAAATTCCTTCTTTCTATATGCCTGTCAACTTGGCTATATAAAAACGCGTGATCATAACGTGCTGAAATTTTATTAGCAGTGGCGGTGCTGAGATTTTACTGCACTGTCACACTCAGTGTAAATTCCTTTTTATGTGTAAAGGAGATGAGTAAAGCATTAGTCAATATTTTGTGTGAAGAAGTGCTTCTGCATTGCATTACCTCAGCACAGTAACTGTGACAAGGTGCTGAAGGAGATTACCCAAGATCCCCTTGCACTCCCTTTAAAATTCATGTATTCCTAAGATTGTGACTGTCCATGTTGACGCTTCATGACATGACCTGAATGAAAGCTACAGAATAAGAAAAATGACCTTTTGTGAAAACGAGGCTTTGATGATTTCAGACACTTTTTTTATTTTATTAAAAGTCATACTGCATCTTCAGGGTCTTTCGGGTGCTGGAACCTAGAACTTTAAGGTTACCGTTGATTTCATCATCACATTCTATCTCTTTTGTAGTTGAGGATCCTGAACCTTTACTGCAGTATTTATAAGAAAGTGCCCTGCTTCTTATTTCCCCAAATACTGCCACAACACTGGTTCATTTTGCCTAAATACAAGAACAGTTTGGAACTGAAGAAACAGTGTTATTGATCAGTGAGCTGATTGTATTTGATAGTAATTTGGATTAAATTGTGATCTAATCATTTCGTTTTGATGGATGAAGGTTCTCCCTCTGGCTCTTGTGTGTATAGAGAACATTGACTCTAATCTGGAAAGGATTAGCTGCCTCTTCTGGGGGGCTGAAGCTCTGCAGTGCTCTTAGCCAGGGATTGGTGGGTTTGTTTAGAAAGTTCTGCTCTCTCTCTCTGTCTCGGGACAGTTTTTCTCACACAACTCTGGAATGTGTGAATGCAATCGGAGTGCATCTGTGGCACAGCGTTAATTAATGATCTATTCATACCACCCATACTTATCAGACATGCACTGTTAATAACGTGGCTGATATTGTTTCCAAATAAATACTGATATCTCTAAGCTTTTATTCTTCTCTGTATAGCAGTTGACTGGCAAATATTTGACTGATGAGCAAACGTGCATTTATTTATGTGAGGCATGACATTTAGAAGTAACAGAATAAATTTTTTTTTTTTTTTAAATACTTTTTTGTGTTTGAGAATGACAGAATGGCAGTGATAGTTTGGTATAATCTTAATTGCATGCAACTCTGCGCTCATTTCCCTAATGTACTCTGAAAAAGAGTGTAATCCCGAGGGGCCGCATGAGCTGCTGTTTGCTATTTGTCTTCCTCCATACTGTTTTTTGTGCTTATGTTTCTGCTGTGAGATTATATTTATCTAGAGGATGATTTATCGCCATGGATCTGGTTCTGCTTATTATGGCTTATAATGACCATTTTTATAGAGACTAGAGAGACTGTCTCTGTAAGAGTTTATTTTTGTTTTTGTGGGTGTATGTGTATTTGGTTTCGTGTGCACAGGTTCACTTTGAGCTCCAGATTTAGGATGAGGATTATAGACATTTTCAGCCACCTGTGTTGGTAGCTTTATTCACTGCCTGATTGTACTCCAAAAAGCTACACTGCATTTTTGTTACATTGTATGTTACATATAGTATGATGCCTGAACACAATGACATTAAAAAAAACAGTGCCAGTGATGATACTTTATGACAAATGTATCTGTAATGCAATATACAGTATATATCGGGGACGAGGTGGGTCTTTGTTTTCATCTAAAGGCTGTTCATCTAGCAGAACATTATTAATATGCACAAATAATATATACTGTAATTTCACTCTTACTTCTCTGTTGTCTCATAAAAATATTTATAAGTACATGGTGGTGCCGTGAAGGGGGAGCAAGTTGGGATGATTACAGGGGCACTGAGTAGACAGCTGGCTCAAGGGAACCCTAGGGAATGAAAGTTGTCCAGGAGAATGACAATTGTCCAGGGCAGGGGGTCCAGTGCATTAATCTGTCAGGGGCCAAAAATTCCTACTGGCACCTCTGAGTACATATTAAAGCAGAAAAAAAGTACATCATACAAGTAAGCAGTCATCGAAGAATGGGGTTATTTAGTATGTATCTATGACACAAGGACCGACTTAAACATGGAGAGGAGGGTGCACACGCGCGCACACACACACAGGGGTGGGAGGGGGATGAGCGCTCGTGTGTAGTTTATTAGCATCTGTTGTGTTGCCGTGCTGTAAAGGATTTTCAGAGAGAGGCTTTTACGCGGGAGCGCCTGGCCACAGAGAGTTCCAACTCTCTCTCTCTCTCTCTCTCTCTCTCTCACACACACACACACACTCATACACACACCTTCAAGCTTGCAGTTCAGCTGGGCGTGAGTTGGGAGCTGCCCTTCAGCACCACCTCATCCTTCCCCTCTCACATGAGCGAGTAGTAGCAAATAGGCAAAAAGCAGCTTCTACAACGCTCTCATCCTCACTTTTATCTCAGCCGCACGACTTGCAGAGAGCAAGGGAGAATGTGAGTATGAAGAATTATATAACAAACTGCGTTTAACAGGCGTTAGAGGGTGTGGTGATGTACCTGTCTCTATTCTAGGTTCATTTTTTAACTGGAGTTGTTTTGTATTATTTCTTTACCGTGTTGCCTGGATTTGTTTTATAGGATATCAGAGTGTTATAAGTGTTGTAGCAGTGCATCCCTGTTATCACTGCTTAGTTTTCTCTGAGTTTTATTGTCTAATTTTCAGTTTTGCTTATGGATGCTTGAACTGACCAAAGCAAATCTAGAGCTAAATATAGTTATTTTGTCCTTTCATTACAAGCCACATTATACTGAAACAGAAATGCAATTTGTATTGACTCTGCATGTCAGCCAGAAGGAAAGAGCATTAGCAAACAAATTGGGTTAAAACGATTAAATAATTTATTGAGAACATTTTCACTGTGCCGGTCTAGTGAGCGTACAGCCGTGCGGCTGGGAGCCAGAAAGGCTAAATGTACTAGACAGTCCTCAGTCTATTATGAAAGGCTCCAAAAACATGTCAGCCTATATCTATCTGATCTTATTATCACTCTAGCGGTTAGAGCTGCACACGCTTATGCAAGTGTGTTTGTCTGTGCGTGTCTGTGTCTGTGCGTGTCTGTGCGTGCGTGTCTGTGCGTGCGTGCGTGTGTGTGTGTGTGTGTGTGTGTGTGTGTGTGTGTGTGCTTGTTATACTCAATAAGGAGTTAAGTGGACACTCAAGATTTCAAATAGCACTTTTTACTTTGAGTAGTAGGACTTGTCCGCTCTTCCTCTATCTCTCCTCTGTAGTTGGACATTCTGTGTGTTTAAGTTGTTGATTGTGCTCAGCAGGACACATGCATCACGCTGGTTGTTTCGTTTGTGCAGAGTACAGCCGTTTTGAAGCTAAAATCCATGATCTCCGGGAGCAGATGATGAACAGCAGTATCAGTTCAGGCTCTGGCTCACTGCGCACCAGCCAGAAGAGGACGCTCTATGTCAGGTGAGACCTCCCCCCCGTACTCTGATAATTACACTGTGCCTTCTGTGACTTTATCCTGAAGGTCGAGTCACCCTTTCTCGATAGTGCTCTTTCACCAGTGTACTTTTTTAACAATTGTTATCAGTGTTCTAAACAGGCAAGGAGCTTTTTTTTTTTTTTACATTGT
>JAOUQW010000015.1:15583462-15595373 GCA_028565825.1 Olivaichthys viedmensis
CATTGCCGAAGTGGCCTACTTGTGAGACACTCAAAAATAGAAAGCATAAAGACAAAGTGAAAAACAAATTTCATTTTTTAAATTTTGTAAGTATGGGTAATGGGGTTCTTTAGCATAGCATAGGAATCCATTCAGGTTAGCCTACAGTATGAAGCTGTTGTTGAGTAGCAGGTTTCAGGGTAGAATAAATTATAATAAAGGAGTGGCACAGCCAGACTGACTTGATTGCACTTTGTTGCCCTGAAACTCACTGTGTTTCATCATTGCTGGCTCCAGAGCCCTGTTTGACTATGACAGGACGAAAGATTCAGGCCTTCCGAGTCAGGGACTAAACTTCCGCTTTGGAGACATCCTGCATGTGCTGAATGCCTCTGACGATGAGTGGTGGCAGGCACGCAACGTCACTGCAAATGGAGAAGTGGAGGAGATCGGAGTCATTCCCAGCAAGAGGAGGTACTGCAGCACTCAACATCCACATGAACATGTCCTTCTGCCTCCTTCTGCTTCCCAGCTCTCACAGTGTCTCTCTGCAGAGCAGCTTTGGTTTTTCTTTGGATGCTGTTACATTAATTTTTGAATAATTGAAGTAACAAATTGGCTCATTCATTAATAAGAATATTCTCACTGTTGAATGGTACATCAGAAGTATTACTAATCTGGACTGAAAATCATTATTTTGTAAGCCTTCAATGGCATCAGGCTGACTCTCTTTTTCCCCACTGTGAAATGGCTCTGACTCTGCTGTCTGGAGGAAAGGTTTAGCAAACGCAGTTTCATGCCTTTAGCTCCCGCTGTGTGGTGAGTGGCAGCTAAAATCTAGCTGAGTGCAGAAATACCCTGTCATCATCATTCATGAGAGCAGCTTACAGTCACAACTGACTCTTTCCCATCTCCCTTTTAAGCAGAGTCCGCAAAGAGCCTCATCACAAAGGATGACTACTTAATGCATAATATCCTATGTATTAAATATGTAATATTACGTATTTAATAGAGGACAGAACTGAGTCAAAATGCTCGATCTGTGTCAGGTGTCTTTTTTTTACCTTCAACAAAAGTGCTTATTTATTTGAACAGTGACTTTTCATGTATCCTCCTAATAAGTATTATAACTATTTATTTAACAGACAGAAGTGCTAGTACATGCATTGTACATATACCGGATGTAGCCACTTTAAACTACAAGACATGAGAAATACAGACAGTTAGCCAGTTGACCACTTAATTAAGGGGGAAATGGGGACCATCCCCCATTTTTCTCTCCAAATGAGAATGTGACCAGTTTCATATTTGAGTTTCACAGTTTTCTTCTCACTCATCAGCTGGGACTCAAACCCCAACTCAATTTTGACATTAGTGCAGATTTATTCATTCAGTTTTTACTGTCACTTACAAGGCAGATGCACCATTTGGTCCATGTGTTACAGATTTACTGCCAAATGCCTAGTTTATGTTTTATCTAGGGATTTTATTTGCATGAAATCCCTAGACATTACTGGATCATAAACTCTGACTGCACCGTCTTTAATATTTATAATTTTTAATACCCTAATACTCTAGTCCTTAGGATCATCTTTAACCTAGCAAGAGGAAATAGAGCGCTCTGTTTTGAGGCGAACCCGCAGCTTCACCATCAGCCAATAATACACACTCTAATTAAAGCCTTTCTCCAGTGTGTGATGAAGCAAAGTTTGCAAGTTTGCTCTCAGTTTCTGTCTCCAGACAAGGCAGATTGAGAGCTGATAATTGTCTTCTCACCCAGTTCTGTTTAACTGCTGTAGCTCATCCGTCTCACCTGTACTGCTCGTGATCTGATCTCAGAGCCGTGTGCAGGCTGCTGTGTGAGATATCAGTCATCATTTTGAAACGGGGAAGCCTCTGGATAGACTGCTACCTCTCTGAACATGGTGACCCTATGTAATGTAATTACATATGTACATAATGTTTTTTAGGCAAGGATAAAGAATACATTATAGTCTTCAATCCAAATATAGGGTGTTTTAACACAGCCACGTGTGTATTCCATTGTCTAACAAGCTACCGTAATTGGTAAAATCTGAAATTAGTGTGGTATGTTAAATTGAGTCATACATTTTAGCAGTTCAAGGTCCATATTTCTTTAAAGAGTAGATTAATGTAACAATAACAGTGTTAACATGCTATGATAACATCAAAAATAGGGGCACTGATATTTTTACCTAAAATATGGCTTTTTGTAAAAACTATGTATATGGTGCCTTGCAGTGGCTTGATGCTTTGGTAGCATTAAGGGCTGCATGTGGAATGAAGTTTCACTGTTTTGGTACTAACAATGGACCCTGTTTCTATTTATTTTTTAATCTGTAAGCCTTGAGGCCCGACACCTTTAACTCTTCTGCCCCTTCTTGACCATCAGGGTGGAGAGGAAAGAGAGGGCCAGATTAAAGACGGTCAAATTCAACTCCAAGTCTCGGGACAAAGGGGTAAGTCACTGCATAATGATTACGTTTGTCACTAAGGTCTAGAAAAACTTTTCAATGCAGACACAATATAATGTGTAGAATAGTCCTGGCATTTATTTCAGAATTCAACTGAGTGGTAATATAATACAACATGTAGATAATTTATTTTGCCCATAGCCAAAAGTGTATGTTTGAGCTTGTAAGGTATGAAGATAAACTGTTAGCAGACCATGTGCAGGTGCACTCATATTAATATATTTGGATGAACAGTATTAACGTAACATTCACACCTAAAAGATTAAGATAGTATGCTGCACCTTCCTCTTGTGTTAATGTATTAAAATGCTAAAACAGCTTTCACACTAGAGAGCTGGCAGTTGGTTTTCTGCTTTGTGCCACAGAGAACGTTTATGTGCAGTAGAGATTAGTGAAGTTTTTGAAAGTCAAACTAGTTTATTTTTCCAGACTGAAGGTACTACGTTTCATTAATACCCCACGCAGACAGAGGCGAGTTTGTGAGAGACTGGTTAACAGCATGTGACAGGCTAACTTTTAAATCCTTGCTGCACTGTTCCTGTTTTGCGACATCTCCATTACTGACATAACTTGTAGTTTAAATTCACTTTTTTCAACTGCATATCCCAGTGCAACACCAAATTAAATAATGCATGAACTATTCAGGTAAACAAAAAAAAAAAGCAACAAACAAAATTAAATACGCTTGCCATTGATGTGAAACTGCTCTATTCCTGCATGATGACTGCGTCCAGCCTTTCCCTCCTGTGTGCCTTTTGTTTTTTAACTGCTGCATTTCCTCTTATATTTGTATTGTATTTCATTCACTCTCATCTTTCTTATGGTTTTGCTTCAAAATCCATTAATCAGTCTGTCTATTGCGGCCTTGTTTTGCTCCTGGAACAACCCTTTATCAATTATTTAATCAATGTCAGTGTAATTTATCTCATAATCTTTATTGACTTTGTCACCATGAAAAAATTAAAGTGCATCATACCTGTGATTTAGATTAATTTAATAATAAATTCAATAATACAATTAATAATTAAGTATTTTGATATTAAATTTTACTCTAGTAATATATTATCAGATGGCCACAGGGTCCTCGAGTACGTTTTCATGTACAAAATAATACGATAATGACAAAAAAATCTGATTTTGCAATAGTTTGATTAATGACTTTACATGCATCTAAGGAATATTATAATGAGACACTACGGTTCTACAGGAGTCAGTCAATAATCTGCTTTATTTCTAAATACATAAAATTGCATCTCTACAGTTGTTTAACAACCCGCCAATAAACCCACAGAAAAATAAGGACATGACAGGACACTTACATGGAGTTGCTTTGCTGGCAAATATTTATTTGGGATTTTATTGGGCTAAAATATAGGTTTCTTTAGGATTTCTTGAAATACGCTAACAACTTTAATCCGATTTAGGATATCGTAGTATGCTGTTTACAGGACCACTTAAATAATCTGCTAACTGCTAAAATCAGATCATGATAGGATTATTAGTGTGCTTGTAAACTCCCTCATGGATGGGGTTCAGTTGGGTACTTGTTCACACGTGTAGTAGACACCTTCCCTCCATCTCTCTTTTTGTTCTCCATCCCTCCTTCCCTCTCTTCCTCAGCAGTCACTCAATGACAAGCGTAAAAACAACCTCTTTTCACGTAAATTCCCCTTCTACAAGAACAAGGAGCAGAGCGAGCAGGAAACGAGCGATGTGGAGCGTAAGTACAGCTGAGAACGCTGGACAGTGAAGGACAAAGCAACAACTAACTGCTGAACGAAACCCATCATACTGCAACTGCAACCATCCCAAACAGAATTATAAGCCTTTATACTTCAGCCCCAGGGCTATTATTCAGTCGTGTCTTTATTCTGGAAGCGTAATATGATGTGTTGTGGGGAAATTTCATGTAGTATTGTTGATTGGGATGACCGAATCCTGGTCTGTTGCAGTATGAGGGTTTGGTTGTTCATCGGTAAGGCTACATGCATTGTTGAAGGTCGGTAACCTTTGTTTTCTCCTGTTTGTGTGCTCTCTGACGACTGCTCCACAGGACCTGAGTGACGACAAAGGCTTGAGTAAGTCATCCTGGGCTCCTGCAGTCTTAGATGGCCCTGCCAACTTCTCAGCGCGCCCTCATTCTAGTTTTCCCTTTCTGTTTCCACTGTTCCATTATAACAGTCCAATAAGTAAGGTTTTCTATGAGTCTGACCATGTGAGCTGGACAGATGACTTAAATTTTTTACAGTTACTGGAGCAATATTACTTTTATATGTTTACAAGCTATGTGACTAATCACACACAGAGTAGGTCAACCTGACCGAAAGATAAGAGGACTACAGTATGGCAGTATAGTTCTGTATATTTCTTTGTCCTAAACAAAATTTCTTTATTTTCATTTTCATTAGATTTCTGGTGTCTCAACACATTCGGTCCAACTTTTTTAACTTCTCTTGAATGCTTATGAAGAGTATATAAAAACAGTGTTAATGCACTACCAATACTTCATTATACTGCCCTTAATATTCTGTATTTGTAATCAAATGCTTCCTAATGAATGAAATGGCTGTGCAGTATTACAGCATATACCTGGGCTCTGTTTATTTACAGTAAAAAAAAAAGCCTAGCTCTGCCCTGACTAAACACTGAGTTCTGTCCCGTTGTGTTGTAAACATCCTTATTAGGAAGCTGCGGGACAACACTAAGACATCAGAGAACAGTCTTGTTGTTTCACAGCAGCTACCAGGGAGTTTTTACAAGATTGACATTTATGGTTCCGCCGCTGTTATCTTCATTTGCATTTAAAAGGCACTTACAAAACACTTAACACTTAACACTAGCTTGTTTTCTGGGAAAAGATCAAATTGAAATTGTACACATAACCACCAGTCCCTATCAGGGAAGTCGAAGAATGGGCCAGAAATCTTTGATATTGATATGCAAAGCAACAGCCACCAAGAACCTATACTGTACGTCTCTAAAGGTGGATCAGTGATTTTCAAGTCGGAACGCTTTATGTAATATGTCATAGTTCTCCTCACATTCAGGTAGCTGTAAATATAATATCTGCTCAGAGGAAAAACTCCAGTCTCTGTGGTGCTCCAGGCTCTGTAAACGGGAGAAAAAATTAACAATGATGTGGACCACTAACATCCAACCAATCAGGACAAGGAGGCATCTTTACTCACCTGTCAATCATGTTGCCTGTCAATTGTACCAGCATTAAGGCGTTCTAGCATAGGCAGCCTGCTTTTGGGTGTTTTGGGGGCGTGGTTTTTAAAGTAACACACTATGGAACAGCTAGTTTTAGATCACTTTCCCCAAAATATCTGACTATACCTTTAAGTGGTTAAGTGGGTTAATTGGTGACACACTCTGTCCATACTGTATTGTGAGTGTGGGTATCAATGTGCAGTGCACCATGGCTGTGTTAAGACCCACTGGAGGCCTTATCAACACTGTGCTGTCAAGGACATAACCTTAAAATATCAGAATATTCAGAGTATCCGAGTATGCTTGGTTTTCCCCACATTAATGCATCTCCAAAATTTTATCACCCTTCTAAAATGCACCCAGCTTTCACTCCTCTCATTCTATTTTAGTGGTGCGAATATGGAATTGGATTTGGAAGTGTGAGATGATTTAGCAGTGTCTCACAGGTCCCATTGGTCCCTAACACTGCCATCTGCTGGTCACTGACACTAGCTTTGTGGTTTTATCTCAGTTCCAGTCCTGAAGACTTGCTGCCCTTCACTATTTAGTGTTTTTCAACCTCTCAACACACCTCATACAGCTCATTAAGGGCTGTTTAATGAGTTGATGACACAGATTAGGTGTGTTAAATCAGGAAATACTAGATTTCAGCACTGGAATTGAGAATCTTTGGTTTATCTCATGCCATGTGTCTTCTGGTGTGGCTGTGTAGTGTTATGTTGGCGCTGCTTATGTTGCCCTTTTTTAAATTTCAGAGCATGTAACCTCTAATGCCAGTGATAGTGAAAGTAGCTACCGTAAGTGTTTTCCCTTTGATTTCCTCTCCTCTTTTATCCGTCTTGTGTCTCTTGTGAGATGTGGATTTGTTTACCATGTTTATGTACCTTCGGTCTGCACTGTACAAAAGTTTTGCTACTTTACCACACACATTTATGAGCTTCAATGAATATAAAGGAATGAATGTATCGTGACTAGGGTGCAATGTCTATTGGTAGTTACTGGCACAGTTTTGACAAGATGAACTACTTGTTTTCAGAATCATAGCAGTCATATTTGATAAAGCGGATATTGCCTCTGTTATCAGAGACCTGGCTGTTATTCAGGTCGTTTGCACTTTATGACTTTATTACCAGCAGATTTAGAGTGCATGCCCTCCCTGAACTTGTACATCATCGTGGCTCTCACATGATGACATTCTTCCGTTTTAATGAATTTTAATGCTTTTAATAATATGTTCTGAATTTTGTTTGAAATCAATTTTGAATGGTCAAAAAGACAAAATACATTATTTCCACTATTCCACCATCTTTATTATGCTTAAAAGTCTGGCAAATTAGCTAGTTTTGTAGACAAATTATTTGAATTTCAGAGCAGCAGTGTTGAAGGTGATCAGAGAAATAGTTCAGCTACTTCTGCTTGGACGAGCATGCTATTAGACCAGATTCATGTTAGCTAATTGTAAGTGTTAGCCATTTACTCAATGCTTCTGTTTTCTCTGCTCTAGCAGGTGGACAGGACGAGTACATTCTGTCATATGAGACTGTCATTCAGCAGGAAGGTAAGTGTCTTATCTGATAGATTCAAATGAATACTCTCGGCTATTTGATCATGATGGAGCATAAACGAATTGTCTCTGAATTTGTAGTGAATTATACTCGTCCCGTGATTATTCTTGGCCCCATGAAGGACCGGATCAACGATGACCTGATATCCGAGTTTCCTGATAAGTTTGGATCCTGTGTCCCACGTGAGTACTGTGTTCACTGTGTCCTTATCACTCATCTCATATTACATACCAAATTCAGATTTTAATATTTAGCATCTGCCATGTTTTGCTATTTAATCTTAATCCTAATTTTAATTCCATCATCTCCCGCCCTGGGGCAGACACAACTAGATCAAGGCGAGACTATGAGGTAGATGGCAGAGATTACCACTTCGTCGCTTCTCGAGAGCAAATGGAGAAAGACATCCAGGATCATAAGTTCATCGAGGCGGGCCAATACAACAACCATTTGTATGGTACAAGTGTACAGTCAGTGCGAGAGGTCGCAGAAAAGGTAAAGTTCTTTTCCTTTCCCCCCCACATATAGATAGTAGAAGTATAGTATATATACTATATAACACAGATAGTCGTAAAATAGGGATGAAATTGACTAGGTATCACTTGTACACCATGCTATACATTGACACTAGATTTTTTCCTCCTCTGCTCAGGGTAAACACTGCATCCTGGACGTCTCCGGCAATGCTATTAAACGACTCCAGCTAGCACAGCTCTACCCAATTGCTGTGTTTGTCAGACCAAAATCAATGGAAAATATTTTGTAAGTCAATGTTGTTATTGTTATGTTAAATATTATTACTGTTTTTTTTATTTTTATACAAGTTCTTTACAATATCACTTTAACCTCCCTGCTATATATTTTTTTCTTCCCAATGATGACTCGTTCACTGCAAACTATCTCAGACTTGTACTATTTAGGGAATTGGAAAATACTAGTAAATGTGTATGTTATTTAACTGTTATTTAAATGAAGAACATTGACTGAAAAGTGATCTTCACATATAACCAATAAACTGGATAGACATGCATTACTGAGAAAGTGCCATTTGTGATGTTTCCTCCTATTTCTCATCAGAGAGATGAATAAGAGGCTGACAGAGGAGCAGGCCAGGAAGACGTTTGACAGAGCCATGAAGCTGGAACAGGAGTTTACAGAGCACTTCACATGTGAGTGAAACACAGCCGCTCTGATTCCTCTCATTCCACATACTCATCTTACCTTGTCTTTTCTTAAGTCTTTTATGTCTCTTGAACTAAAAAGTTTAATCACTCGATGAAAAAAAACAACTTTTAATGTGTGATGAGCTTCAGCGTACACATGTTTAACAAAACTGATTCGTTTAGTTTATTGAGGTGCATTAAAGTAATAGTTTGGCCAAGAATTAAAGTTACACAATTTTCCCTCTGGTAAACTCATCGCAACCAGTTTAGCATCATGCAGCATGCACTGTTGTTTGTGTTGAAAGGTCTTTGGTTTTTCCCATGGTGATGACAAATTAATTTTACACGTGTGCAAGCTCATGTTTATACCCCAGGGAAACAGGACCTACACTATATAGTCCCTCCATTAGTACGGTCCTTTATGCTATATGTGCTATCGTTCCTGCTGCTTTCTCTGACTTATAATACTGAATAATGGTGTAATCTTGTTTGAGAAATAATATGGTATATTGTATTTACAAAAATTTCATTAGGTTTTGATAAATTCTTGTCAGTAGACTTAGACTTCTAGACCATACTGTAATTCCTGCCTCTGGATTAGTGCTTTTTGTGCCCCTTATCTGCTGATGTACCCACTCTCTTTTCCTGTATTCTAGCCATTGTACAAGGAGACACGTTGGAGGAGATCTACAACCAGGTTAAACAAATCATCGAAGATCAGTCTGGACCATACATCTGGGTGCCTGCCAAGTAGAAATTGTGAGATGGCTGTAGTCAGAGAAACTTTTTTTGTTTTGTATTTTATTTTTTCCTTTATTTATTTGCTACCAACCTGGCCTGCTGGGACGTGTTTGTGTGAGTGGGGAGTGGTGGGCTCGTGTCCTGCTACTTTCAGCTAGCGCGTCTCATTAAGACTCGAGTCTGGAGCTCCTCATTTCCGTGTTTCAGAGCGAAGGGCTACGCCTAACCAGGGCTTCGTTGAGAGATTATATGGTACAGCTTCCGCAATGTTTAAAGCAGGTGACTTTATGGGAGGAAAAATTATAATTTTAATACATTGTATACGTTTGGGTTTGGATTTTTTATTTTTTTTTCATATAGCAGAAATAAATGCACTCATCTGTACGTTCACTTGGGGAATACATGAAGCGACACTTTGCACGTTTTAGCACTAAAAGCATGTTTTGGATGGTTCCGTTCTAGTTAACCTATGTTGATCTTAAGTTTTTCTTAGACATGTATTTGAGCTACATTAACCACAGCCACACAAAAAAAAAAAATCACTTTTCTACCATATACTCCCTACAATCATATAATAGGGTCAAAGCATTTAACTTATGCAACTATCCAGCTTCACAACTTCACAGTACACAACTGCACAAACTGATGGATGGTTTGACTGATGTTCTAGCACAAACCATGATCTTGGCTCAAGGATCCCTGGATGTTTTAATCTGGTCAGGGTGTTTGAGAGTATGAATTTAGGTTTACAGTGGCATGGCTGAAAATGGTGTTTGTGTTTGTGTTTAAAATTCAGGTGAACGTGTATTTTAGGATATTAATTCGCAATGCAAATCTAGGAGAATCTACTGTACACTAAGATTTTAACATGTATTTAACCCTGAGTATACTGCCTATTTTGTTATAATAAAAACTCTATATTGAGCTTTACTTAAACTCTACAATTATGGGAGTAATTATCTTTATATTGAATATATATGAAAAAAATATATGAATCTATATAAATAAGAATATATTTTCCCTTACTTTCACTATCATTTCTTTACTTGTTTTTTCTTTCTTTTCTTCTTTCGTGCATCATGTCACTATGAATTTCATGGCCCTCAGTAAAGACGTTCCTGAGCTCAGTGGGCAGTTTCAAAATGCAGTCGCTGGCAGCTCGTTCTCCTCTGCCCTCTCTTCCATGTGAATCCTGCCTCACGTGGTGTGCATGGTTTTAAAAGCAATAGTATTTATAAGACGTACTTTATAATCACTACAGGAGCTAGAGGATGTCTTTCAGCCAGAGTTGTGAAGATGTCAGAGTTGTTGAAAGTCAGCAGAGGCTTGTAAACCCCGTCCTTTAGAGTGGGAGACACAGTGGCCACGCTTAGCTGGAAAGAGGGTCTCCGGGGATCTCTCAAACACAAGCTTTTTTTTCTCCACTGAAGGGCGCTCTCACAGAATCCAGCTCTCACTCTCACTCTCCCTCGGAGATGATTGTTTTCTAAAAGACTGTCTTGCTTCCATTTGACCACAGCTTTCTAACTCATTTTTGACTGGACTTTGTAAAAAACCTGCCAAACTGATTCATTCCATTTGTCAAAAGACGAGAACTGCTAATAAACAAATCACACACTGTTTCTATGAATGCATCATTCTTTATGTAGTGACGGGACGAGCGTCTGTCATTTCCATGCAGAATCAAGCGCATCCACTGACACTTAGTCATCAGTGTTTCTGCTCTTTCTACAGAACATATATATATAGTTTTGTGGTTGCACTAAAATCAGACTGCTGATCTAATAAATGATCCCAGCAGATAAATGGGCCAGCAAATATAACTGCTCTTAAATTAGTATTGCCTCTTATATGGTATAATGTATCTGCAGTGTTGGGTAGATTACTGAATGTATGTAATCAAATGTAATCCAGTATTGATTATAAATCACATGACCAAAGAAGCAATAATTAATCTAATTTATTTTTAGGTTACTTATGATCTGACTGGTTCATTCAGTTTCATTAAAGGCTATTCTTAATAAAAGTACAAGAGAGTGTGTGTGTGTGTGTGTGTGTATATATATATATATATATATATATATATATACTTCGTTGATATACTTCATTCTACTCCATAACATAAAGAGCATCTTTACGTGCATCAAAAAGAGCAAAAGAATTAGGCCAAACAGTGTAACATTTTCATATGTAGGGGATTCACAGTATCATTTTAACATTATATAAAATCCTTCAAGATCAGTGAGACACAAGGACATATATATTATCTAGGCTATTTAATCATGATGTTATGCATATCTCCCTTCATTTTCCCCAGCTGTCCTAATCTCATACCTAGCTATATGTTTAGCATACATGTTTTACATGTAGTCCGTTACTACCCAACATTGTGTATCTGCTTGTCCTTGAAAGCAGCAGCTGGACACTATGTTGAACATTTATGATGCTGATCTAAGCAAGTTCCTCCATAATCATCATCGTTAACTTTTTTTCTATTTGTCTTGTGCCTTATGCTGCAGCGTGTGTGAATCATATTTAGTGAATAAAAGTAGTGTAGGCTACAAACTGCTCGAGAAGAAAAAGTTTAGTTGTAGGTTCAAAAGGTTAACTTGACTTAACCACTGTGCTTTACTGCGAGAAAGAACTTTCGTACCAATTCTTGTCTTTAAGATAATTCACATGATAAACAGAAAACTCCACATGCTGTACAGCTGCATTTCATATAGTGTTCTACACTCCAAAGTGCTGAATTAAC
>JAOUQW010000015.1:15620170-15635379 GCA_028565825.1 Olivaichthys viedmensis
GGACTTGGCTAGCTGTCTTCCTCAGTGAAGGTGCACTCTTTCAATCCCACAATGCACCGCGATAGGTAGTGTACAAACGATGTACCCTAGCAGGCACGGAATACCCATAATCCACTGCGTTGTTTGGTTTGGTTCGTGTGCACCTTCACTGAGGAAGACAGCAAGCTAAGATGGCAACGTCCCCTCAGAATTCTCGTCAGATTTCTTACAGATGTAAGGAGCGGATTAATTGTTTTGTTAAGAGATTTCTATAGTAACGTGTGTTCGGTTTATAGTTGGCTCAGTTACTTTATTGTCCTTGTTTGATACAGGAGAATAATAGTGTGGATGGTGAGTTAGCAAACATTGTGCGTGTTTATGCAACAAAACGTGACTACTGTCGCAGAGTGATGAGCAAACCTGTATAATGTAGTGTACAAAATCATTTACCTTAATCACAACTTCGGTTCCCTATAATAGTGTTCTTTGTAGTTCTCCCGATTTTCCAATGTAGGGAATAGTGATTAGGGAAGCATTTCAAACACAGCGATAGTCTGGATTTAGGATGCATGCTTCACCAGTTCATTTTAATCCAAGGAAAAACTGTCCATCACTGCTTTGAGAGTAAAAAATATAGAAATGTTCCGTAAGAATCCAGTAGCTGATGCTGACATTGATGTTTCTTTTTCTGGTCTATAAAACTGTTTTCTTTCTCCGTTGTGTGGAGCAGTGTGCCCTGTGGTCTTGGCACTTTGCCTAAGCTGAAGTCTCTGGCTCTGGAGGGCAATCCTCTGAGAGCAATCCGCAGAGATCTTCTGATTGTGAGTACTCGGCATATTTCAGCTGTAGCCTTTTGAGTCTTCTCCTGGTTTTTAAAATTTAAATTTTTATAATCCTATCAGAAAGAGCTCGTATAAACTTCCACTGTATTTCAGAAAGGCACCAGTGAACTCCTGAAATATCTTAGAAGTCGAATACAAGGTACGTGCATTATCGTTCTCAGTGCATGCACACTTCACATGATGCACACGGGGAGAAGTACAGGCTGTTTAATTCTGATTGTTTTGTCATGATGTGTAATATGTATAGAGGAGCCTGATGGGAAGCCCAAAGAGGACCCGAACACAGCGATGACTCTCCCTAGCCAGGCCAAGATTAATGTGCATGCCATCAAAACACTGAAGACCTTGGACTACAGGTGCAGCCATCATATCATCTCAACCTATTTAGCAGATATGTAAATGTTGCTCAATCTTGAGCATCAGTGTCGAGCTCTTTAGTTACACCATGTAAGTGAGAATGCAGTTTCCTGAAGTTATATTTTTCATGCCAGAAATTGACCATTGTAACATTTAAAAAATATATATATATATATTATTCCTAGTGAAAAACAAGAGGTGTCTATACCTGATGAGGTGTTCGATGCAGCCGAAAACAGTCCTGTTGCTAATGTGAACTTCAGCAAAAACCAGCTGACTGCTGTACCATCCAGGTAATGACTGACCGTGTTTATAGCTCTTAAATTAACTCACAAAATGCCAGCCATGGTGGGAATAGTTTTGCATGTTTGTGTAAGTAATAAATGTTGCTTATTTCTGTAGGATTGTCGAGCTCAAAGACACTCTAGCAGATCTCAATCTTGGATTTAATAAGCTTTCCATGATTCCTCTCGAGTTTTCCAAACTACAACAACTTGTTTATGTAGACCTCAGGTAAACACCGTGATCATGCTGGTCTGAAATAACTCAAATCAGGATATAATGCTGACGCAATAGGAATTGATGAGAATGAATTGCACTAATGTCACTAGTGTAATGATTTCTCCCTAGAAATAATCTTTTGACATCACTACCAACGGAGCTGGAAGCTCTTACCAAGCTGCGGAGCATTATACTGTCTTTTAATAGGTAAGTCTTATTAAAAGTGTTGAATATTCCTTCATTGACTTGGCACATTTCTAAACTCTTTGCTATGAACACAACTCTCTCAACCCGCTGGACTAATAGTACACATCTGACACAAATGGACAGAACCAAAAACAGTTTTGTACCCAGGGCTGGAAATTAAAACAACACATTTTAGCTCACATTCATTTGCTTTACTTTTATCTTTCTCAGATTTAAGTCTTTCCCAGATGTGCTATACCGCATCTTAACCCTGGAGACAATTTTAATCAGTAACAATCAAGTTGGAGACATCGATCCTGTCCGTCTTAAGATGCTGGAAAAATTGTCCACTCTGGACCTGCAGAACAATGACATCATGCAGGTGCCACCGGAACTTGGCAACTGTACCAGCCTGAGGTACAGTGCAGTTTCCCACAATGCACAGTGTGATATTCAAGAAAGTGACAGGTTTCAGTAATTCTCAGTAATAAAGACATAAGAATGGTGGGTATGTTCATTCTCATATTTGAGGTCTTTTAGTAAACTGTTTGCAGTGTTAAAGGTGCACAGGTCACGGCTGCCTCCCTTAACACCATGTAGGTAACCTTGGTTTCCAGGTGACTCTAGCACCAACACTACGGTGGAATATGGGAAGGGCAGATTGTTCAGGAGAAAGTTTTTTTTTTTTTTGAGCAAATAAAAGAATTGCACAAGTGTGATGAGGGAACATTTACATTACTTTGCTTGTTGTGCACATGACCAATCTGCTGTTTGGTTCAGTTCCACAATTTCACAGTGAAATATTTCTGAATACAGATGACATTGCAGGACTTGAGATGTTTTTTTTATTTTTTAAATGTTTATCTACCATATAGGTCATACTGGGGTTTTTTTCACTCAACCTTTCCATTAAGAATAGGCTAATGCATTTTATTATTACAAAAAACACAGGCTTTCTGTAATAATTAAACAAACTATAATAAAAAATAATGCCTGCCTGATCTTCACTTGGCCTACACCATCACGTGGCCTTTTAATTTAGCAGCTTAATAGTTCAGTTTTACATACTTTCTGCTTTATACTTAAACAATACTGTGTGTAAGATTTTACAGATTTCACTCATTAGTTATATTCCTTTATTACAGCAAATTATTCTAGGCAAATTAAGCAGAGACACTTTTCTGTGAACTTGGTAACATTTTTTTAGCTAACGTGCCTGAAATCTCTGCACTTGCTTTTTGTTTTTCGGTTCTTTGGTGCTGCTATGTTTACCCAGGAGCTTGGTAACTAATGTAGGCCCACAGAATTAATATCATTAACATTTTGAAGAGGGGAAAGGAAAGGAGATTGGACTGTGAACTGTCCTTAAATTCCATTTTTATGTGATGGCGACACCCAATGTTCAAACCAAGAACTTCATTTTAATTATTTAATTATAAAATAAAAAACCTCTCAAAATGGCCTGTGGACTAAAGTTTGGATCCCCCTGGGCTAATGGATATTTTGCTACCAGAGTGAGGAGTTGCTGTAGAAGTATAAATATTTTCTTGCACATGTTGTGTGAATAACTGGCGCTCCAAACATTGAGTCAGTATTTTGTTGGAGAAGCCATTGGTCCGCAGGCGAGTCATTTTCAAATGAACTGAATTAACCAAATCAGCATCTGCAGGGTTGAATGTCAGTCGGTGTTTCTCGTTTCTTAATCTTGATCAATCAGATGATCTTTTAAGATTACTCAATTCTACTCATCAATAAAAATTCTGTACTTGTACCTTTATGAAGTTCTGCATAATGTGGGGTTTTCTTTTTCTTTTCTCTCCTTGCCAGGGCTCTGATGCTTGATGGAAACCCTTTCCGTAATCCCAGAGCTGCGATTGTAGCTAAAGGAACAGACGCTGTCCTTGAGTATCTACGAAGTCGTATTCCGACATGAAATTAACCTCTCACACGGCTGAGCTACCACACCTGCCACGATAAAACTAATTCTGCAGAGAAGATACAGACAAACACATTCACCTGAACTGTGCCATAAAACTTTGCACTTACAATATTTATCAAGAATACAGCCTTAATTGGAAGAAATCACATATTATATTCTTTTAAAACTCGACTGATCCCGTGCACTCTGCTGTTCTTATGTCTCACTTATCATCCCTTATGTACTTGACCAAATTTACAATAAACGGTGCTGCGATTGCATTTACTTTTGCATTTTGTGCAATTTAGTCTATTTATCTGTATCCAGAATTCATCAAATTCTTGTTCAATTGCTTATTTGCAGTAGTTTCTGCAAATTGCTCGATATTCTACAGTATAAAAGCATTCAAGAACTTTTGCATTTTTAGTTGTGCACTACTGTCTCTCAAAAGGAATCAGAGAATGACAAATAGTAACAATAGTGACTTTTTATTTGTACAATAAAGACTTTCATACATTATTCAAAACACCGCTTAGATACTGAAAAAATCTGTACTCCCAAAGCCGAAAATGGCTCCGTTATTTGCTGCACAGCTTTGAAATTTTTTTTCTCGTATTTTGGTTTTTATTATTAAAATTTATCTTAAATATTTACAGATAGCATCTGCAAAATGCATTCTAGACACAGAATATATATTTCATCAATTACATTGTTTTAAATTCAGAAAAAATAGGAAGGAGTAAACTTGCGTGTGCAAATAAACTGCATGATAAATTGTCACTAAATCTGTTTAACTAAATGGAATAATTTGTATTATTCTATATATAATTACTTTTTGCACAAAAAAATGAAACAGCATTCAAGTCCAGTAAGTCTTCATACTGCAGAAAGCTTTGAGTACATTCACAATCTATAGGAATAAATTATTTAAATGATTTCATTCACAGTTATGTACATCAATACTGCAATTAGACTGAATAGTACCATATATTAGCTTTTATATTCAATAGGATTTAAAACACATACAAAAATGACCATTTGTATATCCATATACATGTTTGACACAAATTCACAATTACTGTAGAAATAGTTTTAAGTTTGATTTTTTTAAATGTACTCTCATCATCTAAATACTCTTTTCCATACAGCTTTTGTATATTTATAAAAATCTCGCAATTTGAGCAAAGCTAAGTATGTCAATATATTATAAATAATTACTCCAAACATTTGGTAAAAATAATCATATTATCAAATGCTTTGTCACAATAGCATTTTATCAGTTGTCATCCAGTCTTTAGGTTGTACAATTACATTTCAAGTAAATTTTAAATGAAAAAAAAAAAAAAAGTATTCTTTTTAAAGTAAAATATGATTGGGGTCTTTTGGGGGCCTGTTTACTCAAAACTGTCGCTTGTAATGCTACGTTTATGTACAATAGATTGGACATGGGCAGGGCAGATCTATCTGTAAAGATGGTACCACTTAACACAATGATAATTAGTTACTGGGTGGAGCCTTCACTGTTTTTACATTTAAAAAAAGAAGAAGAAAATAAATAGTTCTAGTAAAGTAAAGCAACTAAATGATCAATAAAAAAAAAAACACAACGTCGCCTCAGTTTTCCTGATAAGACAGCTTTAAAAAGTGAAAGCATGCTATAAACATTAAAGCTTCTTATGGATATCTGTTACATAATAATGTGAATTCCTTTGTTTATATCAGTTAGTGATTAACAGGCCGTAAAGCAGAACATCAACTAAGCCTTGAGTGTAACACCCTTTGTATAACTTAAATGTACACACTAAAAATCTTGTAATGCAACTGTTTTGACTTTTGCGCCTGGTGAATATCAATTACATGTGTGTTTAAAATAATAACATTCCTAATAATAAAATGAGGAAAATGCTCATGTTCACAACATGGCAAAAGAATGGTAAGGGGTTCCACTATGTATGAAACTAAAGCAAGGGACTGGCTCAGCGTTATTATTAACCTCTAAGCTGACCAGCAGAGGGCGCTGCAGAAAAGCCAAATAGCATCAATATCGGATCCTTCTCTGACATTTGATTTGTCCAAAACTCTATACAAGAGCCACACAAAATTCATAACCACACCCACTGCAGTAGTAGATGCCTCCTTAATAAAACGTCAAACTTATTAAAATGAAGTCAAGGGTCAGCGGGATAACATGAAATATCGTTTGTAATGTCATAGAAAATGTGAATAATATCTGAAAATTGTCTTTCATTCACTTTCACCTCTCCAATCACATTTTACTAGTAAATGTATATATTTACACAAGGCATTTACAGAGTTGAGGCAGTGTTATGATGAATAAAATGTCTTTAAAAGCGGATGTGCTTTCATGCGCCAAGATTGAAATGAAAAGCCGCTTGGAAAAATAGGTACAAAATAATAGGCGATATAAATAAGCAGAAAAAACGCACCCACCTACAGCCACAGGCTGAGAGATAGAAAGGAATTTCACATCAGTGTAAGATTTCAACACACATATATATATATATATATATATATATATATATATATATATATATGTGTAAAGATATATACGTGTAAGTCATATGTCACATTATTCGATATGTTCTCTATTGTACATTTGGCACTAGTATTTGCCATTGGTCCAGCAATTGGCAAAAATTGTTCCTAGATAAAAACATGATGTACAAGGTCCTGTGTTCCTTTTGAGCAAGAAGTCAGTATTATAAAATTATTTACATTGTGCTCTCGCTTAAAATTACCATGTCCACAGCTTTCGGGAAACTCTTCAGAAGAGACACTGCCATTTCGTGCTCGATGTGTAAAAAACTATGTCCGTTGGCCTGCAATGCAAGAATGAAGCAGAGGATGAGTAGAGGGCTATGAGGGGAGCGAGCTGGGGCGGGGAGGAGAGGCAGGGCAGCACAGGAATGCTGGGAACAGGCCTAGCTCAGAGAGACACACACTGTCAGGGAAAGAAAAAAGGCAACCAGAGCGATGCACACAGGTTGAAGAAGAGGTCATGCTGTAAAGGAGAGAAGGTGGAGAGAAGCTGGTCTTTGGAGAGATCTGTTCCTCAGCTAACTCTTTAGATCTGTGGAGAGAGAGAGCGCAGAGGGACGTGCGTCCTGCAGGCTAACGATAAGGCTGAGACACGCCCCCCAATGCATTTAGGACGCACATTTACAGTGACACGGAGAATCAAAGACAGACCAAGAACTGTTGGAGCCCTTCAACTCCCATACAGTTATTTAGGCAGACAAATCCTGTAGGCATTTTATGTTTGATATATGACATATGACAAACAGTTTGAATGGGACATTAAGACTAGTGGCTTAATATTCACTGACTACATCTATATATGCAGAGAGTCAATATTTCATGCATCTGTGCTCTGCTACGTAACGTCTTGCTTTATCTCTACCCTGGGGCTTTTATTTAAAGCTCTTAAAATAAGTTGGCCAAAGTAAAAAAAAAAAAGACTTAAAGTAGCCCTTGAGTAATGTTAACACTAAAAAATGATTGTGGATTTTCTCTATTATTTGAAACAAAAGACCAGATTCAATCTGCCGAGTTAGAAAGATAGGAGGAAAAAGTGTGGGGGAGGATTCCAACAACTAAAAGATGTTTTTAAAGTTCTGTAATTCATGTCGTGTAAAAATGTTCATGCCATTAAACACTGGAAAATAAAAACTGTCCAATACAGTACAAGTTCTCCGTACTACAAGAAACACGCTGCAGCTTGAAATTACGGGCTGACCGAAGGCCATCCTGTGAGAATTGACAGGCCAGTAAAGCAGGTCGAAGTTTGACACACGTCATAACAGAAGACCATGCTCACTTGGTTGACTGACACACACGCACATAACCCAAACACAAAATGGCACATGCAAAGCCTTCCGCTTTGGTGCTGTCACTCACTCGCTGGACAACGTGTGGTGATGGAGAAGAGTGTTACCTTCAGAATTTTGTCCCCCGGTCGAAGAACATTGGAGGCGGGTCCATCAGGCTGTACCCTAGTAACAAAGATACCCTATAAGTCAAAAGTGATATGAGGTTAGGAATCACACGGTGGTGATGGTTTAGAATCTTTGCCTTTCAATCTGGATTTATTTGTCCGTTGCCAAAGTTCACAGCTGATATGTAGGTATGACACTGATTAAGAAAGCTTTAAAGCTTTTATTGGAGATCTAAGAATAATTAATCTTACAAAATATGTGTACGAACAGCTAATAGTCTTGTAGGAGTTGGAAAAAATACGTAAATTATAATTATCCGTGTTTTGCTAAATAGATAATTTAATCAACTTCTATTATCTCTGTGTGCAAGTTGAGGCAAAGATTATAAAGCATTCGGTTATTTACCAGATGTGTGACCCAACAGTATGCATCATGTTAAACCACATACTGTAAGTCTACCAAACTGTACATCACGTCATTCGTTCATGCGCCACATGGATCCAGCTTCCCAGATTCCCAGAACGCTCAGTACAGCAAAGACGATAAACTTAGAACTTGAGTTTAACAGGTTGTGGGTAAAAATCAAGTCCATTTACCAAATTAACATCACAATATCTACATGATATGGATAAAACCAATACAATGTCATGTATTAGGAATGGAGGGGCAAAAATAACACTGTGTGCCTGGCATTGATTCAGTTTCATGTAATTAATATGAAATATTACTGACAGGATGGTAAGCCATGAAAAGGTTAACATGTAACACAGGCTGCTGGTGCGCAACGTTGTGCATTGCAGTAGCTCATGTTTCCATGGAAACCCAATGGCAGGATCTACAGTCTCCTTTACTAAAGTATAGTGTTAGTCCTGTTAGCATTGGATATAATGTATGAATAGTGTACGGAGAATGATTTCCATTCATTAAACCATGTGTTCTCTCAGTCTAGCTGAGGGAGAGAAAGCCTTACCATGTCGGAGGGTTTGAAGGGGTTCCCCTGCCCACTGATTCCACCTGAGATGCTGAAACCGAGGCCTGGGTTTTTCTCAATCCGAACACAGAACTACAAAACAAGACATCAAGAATATATTAGAATTTCTGTACCAGGATTGTAGGTATGTGTAATGTAGGTGTAAGCTGTGCACTTTACTTGTAAATGAATGAACATTACTGTAACTGTATCATTTGTACATTTACAGTCAACTCTAGAATTATTGTTACCCTTCATGAAATTGAGCAAAAAATGTATATATAAAATGAATAACACATGCAATGAATGATATTTTGAGCTTAAAGCTAGGGATGCTGTACAGTCTTATTTTAACATTATTTTTTTCAAATACAAAGTTTTCTTATAAATGTGCATTTTTTTCTGGTTTCCAAATGACTAGCATCTCTACAATTAATATCTGGTGAAGCCTCTCCTGGAGAGAATTACAGCATTGAAGCTATTTCTGTAATGTCTAACAAGGTTGGAGAACAGTTGTAGAGGGATCTTGGACCACCTGAGCAATTCAAGCTCCTCTATATTTTTAGGTTCGTGCATATGGACTGTTCTCTTTAATTGAAATCACAGGTTTAAATCCGGAGACCGAGATGGCCAGTGC
The DNA here is from genome assembly GCA_028565825.1 of Olivaichthys viedmensis. NCBI lineage: Eukaryota > Metazoa > Chordata > Actinopteri > Siluriformes > Diplomystidae > Olivaichthys > Olivaichthys viedmensis. The sequence continues at coordinate 15,629,517 of JAOUQW010000015.1, forward strand.
AAATAATTGATTTCTGTGTTGATTTAGGTGTATTACATGACTTGTGCTGGTCAACAACCATCTGTCTCTTTTGCGTTGAAAGCTTTTTGGTTTTTCCCCATGGGGATGGATAAGAGAGGGGTTTTACATTTGTGCAACCCCATATTTGGTCAAAGGCAGTTTTATTTTAAGGTTGATAATTGGTTTGCATTTATTTTAAATGTCATTGTCTTTAAGAGAAAATACCATCATTTAAAAAAGTTCATATGAGAACATTTTTGTTCGAAAAAAGGAAATTAGTTTCTCTAGGTGCTTAAGATGGAATTTTAAATCATTGTTTTTATTGTTTATTTCATACAATAATGTTGGACCATTGTATTGAAGGCTGAAGAAGATTAGGTTATCTGAGTACCATGACTTTACTTACTCCTTAAAGAAAATAAAGCAAATCTCTTGGTGAACAGAGCAGAGGGAACACATCTGCATTTAGGATTTATCAGACATGCATCTCTTTTATTTTTGTTTTTTAATTTAGACGTGACCAACACTTCATGAACACCTGCTTGTGACTCACTCACTGTGTCTAGCTGATCATGCCTGTAGAATACAAATTACAACTAGCTAACACAACTATTCGCACTCTTAACTAATTTTGTTAGTTGACAAATATTTACTGTTGAAATACTTTAATAACTTTTATAACATTACTCATTGGTATGGAAATTGGCTAAGTAGCTGTTCTGCTCCCCGACCATTATTCTCTCTTAAACTGTCGCTCATATTGCAGTTTCATTTAAGGTAGAAGTTGATGCTAAATTAGCTTTGTTGTGTAGCACCAAGATAGATGTAATTAAGGCATGCTGTATCACCTTTAACATACTAAAACATCATCACTTTTTGATGAATGTTAACTGTAACTGCTGCTGATGTCTCAGATTCCTTTTACGCTACTTTATACTACCTTAACACTTGATCCAGAAGGAGTATTTTAACTCAGCAAGGCTGTAATAGCTGGACTTTGACTTTGTTAACTAGCTCTTAGCCTTTACATTCTTGTTTATCAATCAAAAGAGGAAGCAAATTATAAGGTTTTACTTTCAGGACCAGGAGAAAGTAAGTAATTAAATGTGTGAAACATGCAGCAAGCACTTTCATTACAGCACTGTTGAAGAACAGGGGTAAATTAACTCCTATAGAAATGTTCAACTCAAATCTGGATCCTTGAGCTGGTTGTGGAGATGAACACAGAGCACATGGGCTACTCTGGAAAAGAGGGGCTTCATATCTATCTATGTGCCCTTGGTTAGGTTTTTATTTACCAAAAGCTTTGGCACCCCAGTCATTACGAATGAGACGAGTGGCTGAGCACCTGTTCTGGAAAGCCGTCCATGCTTTTCTGGCCTTTAGTCTGGATGAAGCAGCGGGCGCTCTGTGGTCGGGGGCTGGTGCTCGTCACGGCCATGGCCAGAGGAGACTGGTACTGCTGTATTGACACCTTATTAATGGCTCCCTCGTACTGCTGGGGTGCTCGGTGCTGTGCCGTGGCCGTAGCTCCGCTTCCCATCATGCCCTGCTGTTGGTGAGCATGATGGACCATAGCCTGTGAAAGAACATGCACGTCAAAAAGACGGCTAATTATGGCGCTGTTAGACGTATGTGACTGTATGTTATATAGGAAGGTCAGTATCTATAAAACATTTTGCTTATACTTGAAGAATCTCAAGTTCAGCTCTGGATACAGAGCATAAACAAGAAGAATAAATATCAAGGGAGCTTGAAACTGGATACTCTTATTACACTGTCTTTTATTTTTGTAACTCTGCAGTAAATTAAGGTTTGCTCTAAAAACATTTCCTGATATAAAAAAAAAAAAAACTTAAGGCATGGGAGAGCATACAGGCCAGGTGCCAACATACAGTACAGTGCATGGTATACAAATGGCACAAAACAATATGCATTGTACTCTATTTGGTTTGGTTCAGTAGCTCTGAGTGACAGCCTTTAAACATACACAGACCGACTGTAGTTGCTAAGGAGACTGACGAAGAATGCAGCAGTGAGAATGAATAACTAAGAGGGTAGCAATTAACCCTGACATTTCAAAACATTAACACAGCAATCATGACTAGATTGAGAAGTACTTCCAGGACTGAACGGCTTCAGTAGAATAGGAAGTTAAAAAGAGGCAATAGGCATTTCTCCAAGACGTATTGTGTGTGTCACCTCAGTACTCATAAAGAGAAACAGCAGGACTGCTGTATTTTTAGTAAGGGACATATATTCGATTTGCCAGTTTTCTTCATATTTTCTTTATATGGCTTCTTACGAATGCACGCACCAAAGAGTAATAATACAGGTTCCAACATTCACTCATAAGGAGCTTACCAAGGAACCTTTATTAAGAGCTATGACAAAAGCTTATTTCTTTTTAAAAAATATATTTTTAAAACATACACTGTGGCTCATTTAGAAAAGAAACAAAAGCACTGAGCCCTTATTCACTCTGCTGAGTAGCTCCTCCTGTTACTCTCAGTCTGTCCACAATTTGGTCATATTCCAGCTCCCAACATGCCTATGCCAGATAATTAAATTTTTTCAGCTGGAACAGAGTAAAAAGGTGGGCTGCCCCAGGAGTCCTTGATGACTGGGATGAAGATCATTGCAATAGGACTATTGCAATATATAATTATGTAAATGTAACAAATTGCACCCAACTTGGTAATAAAATGTTGGTAAAAAACATTTCACATTGTTATGTGAAAAAGCAAAGCCTGTACCTTTTTGAGGATGGTGTTGTCAGGAGGTACATCTCTTCGTCCCAGTGAGTAGGGGGCCCACTGGGTGGTGGGAGACAACACCTCTTGACCATTATCTAAAATATTGCTCTGTTGTGATGGGGTCTGGAAAGAGATTATTCAGTAAATCTATGTGCTGCTCAGCATGCAAGTCCCTACTTTAAGTATGGTACATGACTAGACCATACGTATAGACATATGTGAAAATCAAATAACAACTTTAGTTTGGTTTCTGTACATTTGTAATTCAGTACATTGCTTTAGCCGTTGTTTACGTAATCAAATCTGTTCTTTAATTTTCTCTTTATTAACCTCATCGGGGGCCGTATTCACAAATAATCTTATCTTACCACTAAGAGTTCTCCTAAGTGACACAAAAAGTTTCTAGCTAAGAGTTTCTTCTTAAAAGCTGTTCACGAAACGGCTGATAGGAACTTTTACTAAGGAACTCTTAAGCTATAAGGAAAGGCGGGGTCAACCCTGTTGCTACGGATGACGGAGTGTTTCATGAATGAATACTGACAGTGATCGGCAGTAGCGGTCTATGTGGTAAACTCTTAAATGAAATCCAAATTCACACTGTCATATTACAATAACGTGATGTCATACATGAAAACAAAAATCTAAGCTTCCCGGACAAAAACTTTGTCACATCTACTAATAACAGTGCCTAATTCTACAATGTCAGTAGGTTGTGCACCTGGACGAATGTAACTTAAATAAAAAGCCTTTTGTGCTTCATGTTCAAACAGAACACAGCATGGACACTCCCACGCTCCAGAATGACAACTGTAGGGTGCATAGAGCCAAATCTGCATAGGGCCAAATCCTAATACTTTGTTACGCTTCCACTCACCTTAATAACAGTGCCAATCCTGTCAGGTAAGGATGCCCATCAATTTTAGCCCACTCTTCCACTAACTGGGTGTGCAATTCATCTAGAGTTCGTAGGTGCCTATTTTAGTGTTTCACCTGTTGTTCCAAATAATCCCACATGTTTTCTAACGGACTGAGGTCCGGTGATTTTGCAGGCCAGTCAAAGTGTCCTAGTGTTCCATCATGCTCATCAAACAAGTCACACACAGATTTGGCCCTATGCACCCTACTGTTGTCATCCTGGAACATGGGAGTGTCAATGTTGTGTTCTGCTTGGACATGAAGCACAAAAGGTAACCTCAAGAGTCTGGCCAACAACTGATAATCCAGTTCCGGTATTTCCTTTACATTTTGTTCACAACTTTATACTGTCACAGGTCGCAGAAGAGCATGGGAGAGGCTGATACTAGCAGTGTCAAAGCATCCTGTCCTTTATGCACCCTATTTTGGTCAATTTTGCCAATTCCCACCCACTAGCTAGTTCTTGCCTATCGCATGACACCTACCAACCGTGGTGGGTGAGGGCTAACACATGCTTCCTCTGAGACACATGAAGCCAGCCACCGCATCTTTTCGAACTGCTGCTCATGCAACGTCACAGGGCAGTCGAATGCACTCGGAGGAAAGATCCAACTGCTCTCTTCTGTACACATGAACTCACAGATGCCCACAATTGGCTAGTGTCGCTCTAATCGACAGGAGAGAATGTGTAATGCCATCCTTCCCACCCAGAGAGAAGGGAGAATTCTGCTCTCTTGGACTCCCGGCCTTGGATGGCTGTGGCATCGTCGGGATTTGAACTTGCAATATCTCGACGATTGCTTTTCTGTTGCGCCACTCAGGAGTTCATGGGCACAAATTTATTCAAATCATAAAATGAGGGATTTAAAATATACATATTTTTTCGACAAATAAATTATGTGTGTAAATGTAGTTAGCAAGCTAGCTAGTTGTGGAGAACCCAAGCTACATGTACTGCTGTATTTCTAACTAGCTAGCCAGCTTGCCACAAACAAATAAATTGGAACAAAAACGTTACAAAGAACTTATTACACGGTTTGACCAATAACATCTATGCATCCGTGGAGTCGGTGCTCCCTGCAGCTCCTGTGCAACTCTCCTTTTAAAAAATAAATGACTTCCAGGTCTATCATGTGTTGTTTGTCAGAAGTCGTAAAAAGGAGGCATAAGAAACAATTTGGGGTCTTAAGGTTAGGATAAACACACCCAGCTTTTAGGAGTTTCTCCTAAAACTGCCAGTTAAGAGCTACTTTTAGCTTTAAGAATTTTTTGTGAATACGGCCCCAGGTCTTTTACATATATTTTTATGTATCCATATCCGTAATTAATTAATTAATTAATTACAAGATAACTGTGTGCCATTACTGTTTTGAGCATGTGTAAGACATATAAGCCAGTTACATATGACCTAACTTAGCCTTTATCATATGCTAGTGTTTCTATAGTTCTTCAGAGAGACAGAGGTGACAGAAAAGGACAGAGCAAACACAAAGACTACACACATGCAACACAGACACCTGAATATATTCACACAACACTGACAGACAGTGCCTAGCCTGGAAAAGATCACACATGAAGTGTTAGATTTGTGTTAAACAGTGAAATATGAAGAATGGCCTCCATATAACTGTCTTTACAGTGAATTCATTCCAGTTATTAATTTGATTTTAACAGAAAATAAGTGAGGGGTGGCTCAGAGATCTCGATCCTGTGTTTTTCAAATACTATTTCTTTCAAGGAGAAGCTGATTTTAAAAGGTATTGTAAGAATGTGTTCATTATACGATTGGCCTCATGCTACACTGAAAGTACTTTTTATATACTCACATTTGGTAGAGGTAGCCACTGAGTGGTTTGGTTTTCATGCTTTGTGTTATTGTAAAAGTTTATTGTCATGCTTCTGCTGGCATGCGTTGCAGCATAGCCTCCAGAGTACAGCATGCCGAAGTTTACTGTGTTGTGCTTAAGGACAGCGCTCTGATTGGAGGAAAACAACCACATGACATGAGTGAATGTGCCACATAGAAAGTCAAAAACACCTGCTGGGGTGAGGTGGGGTGGGGTGTGTGTGTATATGTGTGTGTGTGTGTGTGTGTGTGTTGGGGGGGTGGGGGGTGTTAGGAGTGGTCTTTAACGGTTTTCAGTAACTTTCACTTTACTTGGTCACTTCACACACCGTAGAATTTTTCTCAT
>JAOUQW010000015.1:15646756-15659000 GCA_028565825.1 Olivaichthys viedmensis
TCTGTAAAGCTGCTTTGTGACAATGTCCATTGTTAAAAGCGCTATACAAATAAAATTGAATTGAATTGAATTAATCTGAGTACGCAAAAGCGAAGCCCTTTCTTCTTGTTTCTCATTGAGAAAAACTCTCACTAACAATGTGGACTGAAATCTGAATCCTAGCAACAAGAATCATTCTGGCACTGCTAAGCTTTTAATGGGTGCCAATCAGCAGCCTTGGAGTGCCTTGACATTTCGCACTGACCTTTTCCTCTGTTTGCTCAATGATCTCAGTTGCAGGATGAGCAATGGGCTGAGAAGTATCAACAGGTCAAATACGTGGACGTGCTTCTGACCCTGACCTGCAGGATCATATGTCCTTAATTGAGCCAATTTATCTCAAACATGACTCATCTAAATATAGAAAATATGTCCCCAGTAATCACACGTTACCAAAGTCCGAAGGCATGTTCTAATGATTGTAAAATAAATATCAATTTCTATTCTAAGAGTAAATCAGCACAGAATAAATGGTCTGGCTCTGTGATTTTAAATCCCTACTCCCACTCTGGTCTGCTTTGTTCTGCACATGTAGGGGGCGGGTGCTAATGAATTTATCATTCTCTTGACTTCTAAACAAAGCCACAGTTCTGGCCTGGCCATCAGCGGGTGGCAGGCTTTGACAGATGAAACGTTCCCATTGATTTCTGCCCAGTTCCTCCCTGCAGCTCGCACTCCAAAGTGCTAACTTTTGATGAACACCTCCTGACACTGTGTTGTGCATGCCAAACCCTAAAAGCACACTGACAATAAAAATGTGTTAAGAGATCATATTTAGAGACCCAACTATTATGCAGAGGCTCATATCCTTAGTAGAGGCTTGTTTAATCTCACTTCCATGATAAAATGTCTGTGTATTTTAATCCCCGTAACTGATCATGGCAGGTATAAAACTTGAATAGGAGGTTGAACCCATACATATGAAAAGGTAGATGCCTCATTAGGCATCTATGTACACACAATATGGGTGTTTTAATTTTATGAGAGACTTTATGCAAGAGGTATGGCAGGGTTATAGCTGCCGGCTAAGTGAGTTTACAACGGTTTACGATGGTTTAGTTCTGTTTAGACGTTCTTGGCTATAGCAAATGTTCTTAATATTTGGTAGTACGTGTGAATTTATGTAAGATTAGCTTACATATTTGCAATTGAGTACCGCTGACTAAGTTTGTCTCGTGTGTTTATCATGAAGTAACTTACGATGGCTGAGGTTAGCTTGCAGCCATGTCTGTTACGTTAGCTTTAGCTATGCTATTTGATCATTTTATGATGAATATGTTGTAAAATTATTTTACATGTGATTTTGTTATTTCTTATTTAATCTTGTTATTGCTGATATTCCAGTTATGTGAATTTAAAAAATAACTGTATTGGGATCTCTACTCTGAGTTATTATTAGTATGCTATTATTACAGTTATTTTTAATAAGTGTGTAGTAGATGTAGTGTATCAATAGGAGTAAAACACTTACTTAATTCTGGCAGGCCTTATCTTGATTTATGATCATTTTTGCACAACGTAACATTTAACTTACATACCCCTGCTATGCTGGCTGTTTTCATCAATTAGGCAGAATTAAAATATCAACAGTGTATATATATTTACATTACCTGCAATATGCAGAAATTTATGAGGTCTGTAACAAAGCAAATTTTGTGAAAATCGGTCAAACAGAGTGAGTTACAGTCGATTTTATCAGGGTAGACCCACGTCTCTCCATAGACTTGCATTGATTCTGGTCCTTTCCTATATGGCGGACGCATTGACGTATTGCAGTAGGTAGCAACAGCGGCTAATGCAGCATCTACTGTTTGCTTATATCTATGGTTGAGACAGACGGCTTTGCATTGCTGACGAAAATACAATCTTGTATAGGTTACAGTTTTATGTCTGGAATTTACTCTTTCAAAATAAGAATCAGATGTACAAAAGTCAAAAGCAAAGAAACGCAGCTGTACCTCAGAGCTCTCGTTTAGATCCTCCTTGTCCTTCCGCTTTGGGATGTCAATCGCTGAGTTCAAGATGACACCTTGCTCTGGCAGAGAGGGCTTGGAGAAGTCTTTAACCTCTCTCTCTGTCACCTGCCAAGAACATACAGCGATTAATGAACAACCGCTAGAGTTGTGTGGAACCACAGAGAGAGAGATCCTGTATGTTGTGCTGAGCTGATTTGAGGTTACCTCCTTGGGTGTAATGGACCACTTGGTCTCGTATGAGTCTGTGCTGTGGAGCTCCATGTTGGTGCCTGAGGAACATTTCTCTGTGCTCATAGGGTGAGTGGTTTTCCCCACCATGTTCTGCACGGACTTCACCATGTTCTTCAGGTCCTCTGGGTAAGGGGTGGGATATCGTTTCAGATTAATCTCAACCTACAGACAGGGCGAGAGAGAATGAGGGAGACAGGAAGGTTAACCTTTTAAACCTTTAGGAAAGGGCAAGAAAAACTGGGAAATAAAATTATATGCTCTGGTTCCTTGCCAAAGTACAGTCATTGTGCTGTTCATTCTAATTTAATAAAGTGTTAAAACAAGTAAAGTACCCTTCAGAATTATTGGCACCCTTCATAAAAATTATAGTATTATAATAAAAATTACACAAAATCATTCAAATTCTCCACTCAAACAATAGAAGAACGTATTTACCTTTGTTCTAACAAACAAAAATCCCATAAGAACTACTTTTTTAAATAACAGTATTTTCTCTCAAAAATATACAGTGTGTGCAAATATAAGAAATACCTAATACCTAAGATATATTTTAAATAAATGCAAACAACATGTAAAACCCCTTTTTCATCCATCACCAGGGGGAAAACCAAAGAGTTTTCAGCACAAAAGAGACAGATGCTTGTTGACCTGCACAAGTCAGTAATGGATGTAAAAAAATACATAGGCAGTTCAAAATACCATTAAGCACAATCAGAGCCATAATAAAAGGTTTTACATGTCATGAAAAGTTGTAAATATGCCAGGAATTGGACACATGACCATGCTGACCCCACCCCACCTCCTGCCGTACATTGAGGAAGATGGTGATGGAGGAACAGAAGAGCCAAAAGATCACAGTTTCAGAATTGCACAGTTTAGTTGATTCTAGTTTAGTTGAAGTTTAAAAATAAATTTCTAATAAATTAGAAGGGTGCTGTAGTTCTCATTGCCAAAGAATATTTTATGGTTAATATTTGAAACCTTTGTAAGTGTGTGCACACAAGCATTAAAACACAAGAAGCCTAGGGGACCTTGACTTTTGCAGAGTTGTCCTCTTCCTCTTTTTTGTCCTCAAAGTCAAACGCCACAGTCATCCTCTGCTGCCTCTGCTCCTCCCAGAGAGTGGGGTTGAAGCTGTCAGTGTCCGACTGGTAATCTGCAGACACATCATATACACAGTGAGATCTCATCGCAAGATCTCCTCACTAAAGACCAAATAATCCAATCCAGGTGTAAAGATGTGATGTGGAAACGTTAGACAGATCGACAGACAAGTTGTTGGATTTTCTTCACCTTCATCATGCCGTGGCTGCTGGGGGAACATGTAGTTGGTAAGCACCCTCTGTTTTGTCTCAGGATGAGCCTCCGTTTGCAGGGGGATCAGGGCTTTGGACTGCGGTACATCAATGGAAAAAGGACATCGATTATCAACGACACAATATTCAGAACATATTAGTACAGTATTAGCCAACTCTCAACCAAACAATAATCAACAATAATCCTTGCTCACATTAAAAAATAAAATAAATTGTCCCTGCAGTAACGTAATCCAGTTCACTTATATATAAGCCACATATGTATGCGAACTAATAAAGAATAAATACAAAATTAAAACAATCACCTGATTGTCAGATAGCCAGAGTGCAGCCAGATCTTTCAGTTTAGTGAAAGTGTAGGGAAGATTCTTCAACCTAACAGAAAAAGGGAACACAGAGTTTACACTACAGCATAGGCCATACATTTAAATCTATAAAAATATAATTTAAATGAGACCTAGAAAGGTGACGCCTTTACATTTAACTCAGCTCATGAACACAGGTCCTTTAACAGCTGCTCTGTGTTAAGTGATGTTTTGGTTTAATTAGGCTAGGTCCAGTTCAGTATGATCAGAATGCTCAGACAGCACATAGTTTGTAAATAGCTCACCTCATTAACCTGCACACAGACACTCATCACTAATGTAGAATTTTTTTTTTTTTACATTAAATGCTGTAAGAACTGTTAATTCATATTATTTTCCATGTATGTGTTTCAGAGAATATTTTTCACAGCCTCAATAACATTTTGCTGCACAGAATGACTATTAGTGGGAACTGTGTAAATGTCATAAAACGGCTGACAAAATTCATACAAATGGAAGAAAGTCATAAAGAGCATCGGACGTTACCTATTGTCACTGAGATTGAGAACACGTAGCTTTGTCATCTGTCCAATTTCATCAGGCAGAAATTCCAGCTTATTGGAGCGCAAGGACATGACTGTGACGTTCTTGCAGTTTCCAATCTGCAATAAAAGTGGAAATATAATGATTTCTCGATCTTCCCCACCTCACTCTCATTCTCTCTCCCTGGCCCTTTAGTGTCCTCTCTCACAATAGAAATGACACTGTAATCTGTCAATAGCTCCAGCCTAGTGAGCTTAGTGAAGGGCAGAGAGAGAACCAGTGCATCCGTTCTACAGGATTTTTTCCTGGTTGAAAACAAATGCCCTTTACTTCAGGACTTCAGGACTCAAACCCACAGCAACCAGGCACATATCCAACAGCACGGAGACAGAACCTTCTGGAAAGGCTTTGATGGAAGAACTGGCATGAAAAGATGGAGTTCTGGGGAAGAGCCAAGCCCAGGGCTCAGGTAACACGCACGCCAGTGTGTCTCAGTGTATTCATCACATGCACAGCATACAGAGTTAGAACAGCTTCTCTTTATAACGGAACGCTTTTAAAAAAGGTTATTAAAAGACCCATCAAAAAGTGCTTCTACATGGCACTACAATGTTTAAACCCGAACCAAGAAGTAGGAAAGTTAATGAGGTGGTGTGCAATCTTTTCATCCCAACTTAGCAATTAGTGCTTTGTTCAAGGATGCAGTGACAGACTACAGTGGAAGCGTAAAAGATAATGTGAACTATTTCTCTCACCTTCAACCTGAGACTTTGCAGCTCCGGTCTTTAAATATCATGTATTTATAGCCATGGCATGGATTTATAGGAGAAAAACACTTTTCATGGTTACATTTTTATATAGAAAACATGGTATTACACCTTAGTTCAAAGAGCAAAAGGATGTCTCTTATAATCGAAGACCGATTGGAAATCTTGTGAAAGAAGAGGGAGGATGGCCTTTTCTACATCTGTCAGCTCCACAGCACTCACCTCTCTGGGCAACTCCGCCAGGAAGTTCTCATCAGCCGCGAAGGTTCGGAGATTCTGCAGGTAGCCAATGGTTGGGGGCAGAGACTCCAGTTCATTACAGCTACAGTCAAACTCCTCTATGAGCGATAAACTAAAAAAAACAAGTAAGAGAAAACAGTTGGGGTCATTATAATAATTTCATCTATATAAAGAAATAAACACTCCAATACATGTATTATATTAGTGTAATGATAAAACTGCTATCCAATGGTCATAATAATTTGATCATATTCAAGTGCTTTTGTCTGTATATCTGCACATTTTAGAACCCTAGCTGATGTGATTAAAGATTAGTAGTAAATATGCAGTTTACACTGCATGTCATATAGCTATGAACTACAAACATACCATTAATTCCACCTACACACTGCACTAATGTGGTAAATATTATATCCTATACAAAAATCACAAAATGCCTCAGATGCTGTGCAAGTGTTAAGAAGACCCTAATTAAGCCCCCTCGTAATTAGGACATAACTTACTAACATATTTGTAGTTCAATACGCAGATCAATTGAACACAAAGAAAATCGTATGATCACATAGTATATAAAGTCTCAATTCACTCTAGTGATTCATAGTGTCATCTTTTAAATCCTGTGATACAGAGGCAGTAAATGAAAAGGAAGCATATGGAGGAGCTTTGAAGGAACCACATACTGTTGGTAATGTCTATTTAAAAAAGATCAGAGAGTATCTAAAGGCCTGGACACACTTAGCTGAGTGTACTCTGGTTGACTTTGAGAGAAATCTTAATGATGTATCAAAATCTAAAAAGGACACATATGCTGGCATATGCTAAGCAATACGAATTATGGGACGCTACCAGAAGCTGTGTAGCTCTCGGGATAGCAAACAAGACAACAACTCAAGGTAGTTGATCTATTTAAAAATAATATTATTTTTTTTATGCATATCTTTACTAGATAATTGGTTGCAATGCATTTTAGTAGTGTATCCAGGCCCTGAGACACAGTGGTTAAAGACTGACTTTAAGAATGAAGTGGTGTGTCTGAAATTCACCTTTGATACCACTACTGTTAAAAAAAAGGCCTCATGTTAAGGAGTCACTTTCAGGGAAAACAATACTTCAGATGTAGAACACTTGTTCTGTTATATTCAATACTGTATTTGATACTCATGATGGATAAATGTGACAAATGAAACTTAGCTTTTCAGTAATACACTGACACATTTTAAACACAAGTTGGCTTGAAAAGGCCAACATGTGGTGCTTGTCTCAGACTACTTTATTGTTATTTCCCCTTTACTGGTTTGACACTATTGCTTTTATATTACTATTATTTTTACAGTGTGGGCTGTATTCAGAGACGGCGATTTAAGTCATGCTCTCAGGGCAGGAGTTTTTCGAAAAAATCAGGGGACCAATAAAGCTGACTGAAAAAGTTATGCTGCACATTTCTATGCTGTCCATTGCAATATGATGGAGCATAAAAGCAAGAGTCTTTAAAAAAAAATAGAATAGAATAATATACAAATGAGAAGAAGGCACATATTCAAATAAACATTTAATAGTAGCCTAATATGTTACAAATACCTTTAGCTTGATATATGTCATGAATAGTCCTGGTCGTGATAATCACTTTAATTTGCCATCTTTGCAAATTTGTCTCAATTAAGCAATCTGGAATCCAGCCACATTAATTGGGTGCCAGCCTATAAAACTGCCCTTTGATACCACAGTAGTATACAGCAGATCCTAATAATAATGGAGAAGTAGGACAAATGAAGAAAACCTTGCGCAAAAAAAAGCTCTTACGTGCAAGGTCAGAATTGTGGATAACTGAGACATACCTCTGTTTTTAGCAAACTCCGCCCCACTCGCACAACTGGCCAAGCAGCACTTAAGTCTGTGGGTAATTCGGAGGTATGTTTCGGTATTAACTCCTCACTATGCACACTTAACTGAACTCTGAATACGGCCCTACTGTATTAACTAATTTACAAAATCCTTTGCATAAACTCTGCTCTAGCCAAGGCAAGTTGAATGTGCCTTTACTTCATCACAGCATGCTCAACTCGTTCACTAATACATTCAGCTGCAGGATAATCCTCTAGTACAATGTAAAAGCCTTAATAGCCTCTTGAAGTACCCACATTCATGCAAGTTACTCTTTCCTGCAGCTTTTCTTACATCTTGCTCTAAGATCTGCATATCGCCTCTCTCTGCTACTTTTATCTTTACATCTCTTGGTCTGCTTGTAGTCACACTGGGTCATACCATGATTCCCATAAAACTAAATTTTGTTCCAGCCATAGTGGCCGTTATAAACTTGGTCTTTTCAAGCAAACTTAAAGTTGGTCCTTAATCTTGTTTATTATACCCTAATCCGCCACAGTGTTTACTGAGCCAAGTGCTTTGCATTCCTAAATTAATTTGCCCAAATATAATATTAATAAAGTAATTAATAAATGAAACAACAAGGTATTGAATTTCACTCTGCTTATAGAACATTCAAAAACGATTAACAAAAGTTTAAGATTTACAAAATGAAACTGATTTTCTTTTTCTTTTTCCCAACTGCTACAATTAGAAGAGTTTTTCCCCCCCTAAAGGTCAATGTATATGTATCATGTTAACTAGAGTCATTAGCACTGCATTTGTACAGCAGCTTGTCCCAGCTGGCCTTCCATATGCAAGGCTGCACATACAGGAGATGCAAACGTGTGCCCTTGCCTCAATAAACATGCTGTGGTGGACGTGTGGGGAATACGGACGCTTTGCTGGTCTACTTACCCTAATTTGGCGCGTGGACTGAGATGCCCATTTTAGATGCATGTTTGATAAACACAGCACACAGAACCGACCAATGACAAACCAAGAAGAAAAGTGCATGGAGAGCATTATGCCAGGAATGGAGACAGTTATGATGAATGGGGACGGGAGACCTGCTGAGGGACTGAGCTCTGACAGAACTAAATCAAGCCCTGAATTTCTTATCTGGATTTCATGTACAGTTCATAGCTCAAAAACGTAAGGGTCAGACAACGTAAGAGACATTTCCACTTTACTGCTGTTTTAGTCTTGATTATTAAAAGTACTCCATATTAAAAGTGTATTCAAGGTCTTGATTTATTGCAATGATTTCTTAAAAGCCTCTGCACTATTAAAACAGGAAATTAATAGACTGATATATTAATGCTGTAGGAAAGGATTGTTTAATGGACTTCTAATCAGACTAAAAAACCTGTCTAATTCAGCTTGACAAATACAGCAAGTTTTACTTAATCCTTAATTTAAATCCCATGCTAGTTGATGTTCAGATAAAGAATACCATTCTCAATAGTGATGCTACCAATCAGTGTTTTCTCACAGCGAGGTGAGAATGTCTAGCATAGTGGAGGTGACAGACAGCTGAGCTGCACAGTCAGAAACAATCAGATCTAATGCTGAACACTCTTGCTGTCAAAATCTTTCATGAATGTACAATATAAATTAAGAGAAGAGGGTAATGAATGCCTTGAAGAACACAAACCAAACATCATAAAACAAGTCTGTTTTTAATTGGCATGACCAGAAAACAGCAGCTGAGGGATGTATAGGGATCTGGCAGGTGTATAAAGTAAAGGCGTAAGTGGTCACTTCCTGTCTTAATCTGTTGCGTCACGGCCTTGAATGAGTGTGTGCAGCTACTCACCTTCCAATGGTGTTAGGCAGTGAGGTGAGTTGGTTGTCATCAACTTTTAATGTTGTCAACTTTTTCAACATTCCTATGAAAGAGCATAAAAAGTCCAATTAATTAAAGTAATCAATCATTTTAATCATACCCATAGTCACAGATGCGTAGAGCAAGAGGAAAACTATGGGAATACCATATGCTCAGGCTGTTATTTCTAATTTGTCAAATCATGTCCTCACCTATCGTATCAGGCAACTGCTGCAGCATATTGGACGAGAGCAGAAGGTCCTCGAGGGACTCGCACCCAGAGATGTCTGCATCAAGACTTTCGATCCTGTTCTTGGCCAGGTCCAGATAGCGCAGCTGCCTCAGTTTCCCTATAGACTTCAGCGAGAAACAAAGAGAGCAGCCACATCATAACACTGTCTATGAAAACTATCTAGCACTCATAAGGTGTTTTAAAACACAATTATGTCAGTTATATCACTGACATTTATTTCAATTAATTGTTTTTGTTTCTAGCATGCAATACTACAATTCACCTCAACAATTTTTATAAATAAGATCTCAAATATTAAACTCAGTACTACAGTGAATCGTGCAACAATGATTAATTATTAATTATTAATTCCACCAAAATATATACAGTACGAAGCTTAAGGAAGACATGTTGGGATATCAGGCATTGTGGAATTTTGATTCTCTGTGAAGGAATGACATTGGGTTTGCTGTACAGTGTGAAAATTCTGCACTCACTCCAAGGCCTCATGCTAACTTTGTTGTGAACAGAGACCCGCAATCCTTCACTAGTACCTCACCTTGTGATACTAGTAAGATATGGGTCAACATAATTTTTTCCACCAACTTAGTAACTACAAAAGCACACCAGACGTTGAACTCATTCCAAAGATGCTTACTGTCATATATAATGATATTATCTAATGATGCTACGTGCCATATATGAGGATATTGTCCAAAGATTCTTCGTGCCAAATATAAGGATATTGGGTCCCACTTTATATTAAGTGTCTCTAATACCTGTGTATTTACACATAAACTATAGATAAAGCTCTTATGTAACTACTGAGAATGTATGCACTTTTACAGATGGATTACAGTAATACATAAGTATACATTAATAACTACAGATGTATTAAAGACACTTAATATAAAGTGGGACCGGATATTGTCCAAAGATGCTTAGTGCCATGTATAATCATGTTGTCCAAAGAAACCTAGTGCCACATATAATTTACAGCTTTCCCCTACTCTGGGTCACAGTGCAGACTTGTGCAGACAAAATGGCTGTTTGGCTCTACTCACAACAACAAAGAACATGTGTGCATCTATAATGACTTTTACCGAAGGATCTTCTGGCTTAGCGCAAGCATTAAAACCATCATTGCACTAATGAATGCCATTCTCAGCTTAAAGAGAGTTATAGTAATATTACATGTACTACTGTTGCAAAAATGTATTGTTTAAAAAACTACATGGTCCCTGCCAATGTGTTGGTTAGCTGTATTGATGGGAAACTAGAACTGCATATAATATAAATTTTATCGCATTATTGGCCATACCAATGAGCCTTTTTGTGTCCTGTGATCATCCTAATCATTTTCAGATTTTCCAGATGAGTATTGTCTGTATGACACATATGTGCAATGTGTGACTGTGCTGTGCGTGTCTGTGTTGTGCGTGGCTGTGCTATGTGTGGATGTGCTCTGTGTGGCTGTGCTCTGTGTGGCTGTGCTCTGTGATACTGTGCTGTGTGTGGCTGTGCTCTGTGATACTGTGCTGTGTGTGGCTGTGCGTGGCTGTGCGCTGTGTGGCTGTTCTGTGTGTGACTGTGCTGTGTGTGGCTGTGCTCTGTGTAACTGTGCTATGTGTGGCTGTGCTGTGTGTGACTGTTGTGTGTGACTGTGCTGTGCTGTTTTTGACTGTGCTGTGTGTAACTGTGCTATGTGTGGCTATGCTGTGTGTGACTGCTGTGTGTGACTGTGTGCGGCTGTACTGTATGTGACTGTGCTGTGTGCGGCTGTGCTGTGTGTGACTGTGCTGTGTGCAGCAATGCTGTGCTGTATGTGACTGCTGTTTGTGGCTGTGCTGTGTGTGATTGTGTGCGGCTGTACTGTATGTCACTGTGCTTGCTGCGGCTGTGCTGTATGTGACTGTGTGCAGCTGTGCTGTGTGCGGCTGTGCTGTGCTGTATGTGACTGTGTGCGACTGTGCTGTGATGTGTGTGACTGTGTGCAGCAATGCTGTGCTGTATGTGACTAGGCTGTTAGAGGCTGTGCTGTGTGATCGTGTGTGGCTGTGCTGTGCTGTATGTGACTGTGCGGCCGTGCTGTATTTGACTGGGCTGTTTGTGGCTGTGCTGTGTGTGACTGTGTGCGGCTGTGCTGTGCATGATTGTGCAGCTATGCTGTGCTGTATGTGACTGTGCTGTTTGTGGATGTGCTGTGTGTGATTGTGTGTGGCTGTGCTGTTTGTGACTGTGCTGTGTGCGGCTGTGCTGTATGTGACTGTGCTGTGTGTGGCTGTGCTGCACTGTGTGTGACTGTGTGTGGCAATGCTGTGCTGTATGTGATTGTGCTGCGTGTGGCTGTGCTGTGTGTGACTGTGTGTGCCTGTGCCATGCTGTGTGTGACTGTGCTGTGTGTGACTGTGCGGCTGTGCTGTGCTGTGTGTGACTGTGCTGTGTGTGACTGTGTGCGGTTGTGCTGTGTGTGACTGTGCTGTGTGTGGCTGTGCTGTGTGGCTGTGCTGTGCTGTGTGTGACTGTGTGCGGCTGTGCTGTGCTGTATGTGACTGTGTGCGATTGTGCTGTATGTGACTGTGCTGTGTTTGGCTGGGCTGTGTGCAGCTGTGGTGTGTGTGGATGTTTTGCGTGTGCTGTGTACTTACCCCTGGTATTGTCTGTAATGAATTGTTGTCCAACCAAAGCTCTTTTAGGTTATGGATCTGCTCCAAAACTTCTGGCTGAAATACCAAAGAAAATCAGAGCTCATACAAACACTGTATTATAACACAACACGATATACACACCACAGCGCTGTTGAATTCTCGATTCTTATTGGTCAGACGGTGTTGATTAATTTTCTATAACAGCAGCTCTGACCAATAAGAATCGAGAATTCAACAGCGCTGTGGTGTGTATATGTGT
>JAOUQW010000015.1:15662282-15678934 GCA_028565825.1 Olivaichthys viedmensis
AGCAGCCTTCCGCGGGTTAACTCTGGACAGAGTTTTCCTGACATCCGCTGTGGTCAGACAGATCACCTGGTCGGTGGGAGGTGGGGTGGTCTTCCTTGCTGGCTCGTTGTTCTGTGCTTCAAATCGTACATAGAAATCATACAGTTGCAGTGTGTCGTGGGGATAATCTTTAACTATAGATATAGATAACATACTAAATCATATTTGGAAGTTTTACAGCTTCAGTGGACAGGACTAAGGTGGCAAGTAAAAACTAAAAACCTGTTCAGTAATAGCCAGTAAGTTAAACCATCCAGGTTTCAAAACAACATGATTTTGGCACTGCATTTTATCTTTAATTATTACTCTTAAATGACATCGACCTCTGTTTCAGGTACAGTTACTCATATATGTGTGCTAAGTGCAATTCCTTTCCCATTTGTATGCAAAGAGATGCATTTTAAATAATTTTAAACACTGACCTGAATTTTAAAAGTTTATTCACAATAATTTTACCCAAATACAATAAATAACGACTGTTTCACACTTTGTAGTCTAAAGGCCTGTTCAAAGTCTTCACTCATCATAAGGCACACTTGACTATAAACCAACTGGTTAATGGTAGATGCTTGCAGAATCGTCTTTTTGTGCTGTTGTACATGCAATAAACGGAAATCGGCAACATAAAGATGAAGTACCACTGCACCATTCCTTCGGCTTGTAATAGTTTCCAAAACTGTTTATAGGAGCCCTCCTGACTACACATGTGATTTTAATAAGTGAAAATAAGGAAAAAGGATGTTTGGACAGGTCTTCATTGTCTTTGTGAACCTGAGGAACATCAGCATGTTATTTAAAAATGGTGGCATTGACAAATGACCCACGGACATCTAGCTACCTTACTGGCTGTTCAGCCTGATCATTCATCCCGATTACTATGGCCACACATGACATACAATAGCATAATGAAATCATTTGCAATGTTCATTTGAGTAGTTCAGTAAATCAGTGGTCAAAGAGTTGAGATCTGTTTCAAACAAAATGTGTCACTTTTTCTGTGTCACTTTTGCACCTCACTTCAAAGCACAACCCAAACTAATTAAATGACCCATAGACAATTTAGATTTAGATTAGCAGACACAGGTACCGTTATGACTGTTATGGCTCCAAATATGAATTTAAAAACTGTCATCTCAACAAGGTGAACATATATAAGCGTATAATAAGAGTGTCTGCGTTTTAATGCTACATTATTGCTTGCTTTGTTTGCAACCATGAAGTCGGTCCACAAAAGCCTGACAACGAGGGCCATACAGCTTACAGACATCCCATTAGACATTAATCACAATTGCACAAACACTGGAGGCAGTGAGATTCTTGTGAAAAAAGGCAGAGAGAGGCTGTCATAGATTTACAGGGTAAAACGCATATCCCAGTGAACCAGGCTACACAAAACCAAGTAGACCAAGACCCCGTTTATACTTGGTCATTTTATGCATCTTGAGCATTAGGTCTAAAACCACATCAATACATTTGTCTCACCAAGTCACATTTGAAAACCAAAACCGCTCCCAACATGTTACGTCAAAACGCACATAGTTAAAAGAGATTAAAAACGGCTCTCAAAATCGTGCAAATGCATGTGGTTAAAATGTTAAAATGTATCAGGATACAATCCAGACATAAGATGCTGAAATGAGCAGGTGTAAATGGGGGTAAATAATGGTCATCTCCAAGGTCTGATCAGTCATCAAAGAGCTGAGAGGAGCTGCTGCGATGAGTGCCATTCTGCTCAAGGCGGCCTTTCCTTCGGGGGAAAAAGTCGGCCCTGAGCAACCGGTAGAAGTAGATGAGGATCATGGTGTCCATGAGGAGCACGGTGAGCAGGAAGTAGCTGCCGTGGTCAAGCCAGGACAAGTTGCGGATGATGTAGTAGGTGATGTAGAACTGTGCACCCAGACGGAAGGTAACATACGTGAAGAGGTTGAGGAACTTGTTGGCACGGTAGAGACGTGATGCCTGAGCTCTTGCCAGCTTCAGCAGCAGCCGTGCGTGGAGAGTCACGCTGTTGACCTCCACTAGGAGGGCGATCACTGCTCCTGCCACATAGCGCTGGGTATACAGAGTGTACAAGAAGCACCACAGCACCTGTGGGTTACAAACACAAGAAGAATTGCAGGGATGCCTGAAGAATGCTTTTGTCCTATGTAGGGGTAGGATCATATGCTGTTATAAGGACATTTGAAATAACTGTAGTTATATTATGCTTTAAGTATAAGTGATAATATCAAAAGAAAAAGTTATTTCTAAGTGCAGCATGTGCAGATGCAGAAAACAACATGGCTTACTTCTTACTTTTTAACCCCTTAAAGTACTAGCTTAATAATCAGTTTCATTCCTCTTAAAGCATATTATTCAGTAACTATTATGAATCATTCAGTAACTACAGTAAAACTAGTAGGTAAGGTATGTAGTTACAAAAGTGAGGAATGCAAGTCTGGACTGTCACATCCACACCTGTCAACCAAGACTACGTTTCCCAGAATTCCCCGCTCACAACCGCAGAGTGAGCTCTTTGAGGGGGGGTTCTGTCACATCCACACCTGTCAACCAAGACTACCTCGCTCAGACCCGCATCATCCCGCATCATCACTCGCATCTTTCCCCAATCACAATCACCCTGGATCACATGCACCTGGTTTCAATCACACTCTCCCTATATCTACCCCAGTCCCAGTCCCAATATGATGCACATCGTCAATTCGTTAAGCGCTCTTCTGACTGATCTCCTGTGCATGACCCTGGACTCTGTCTTCTGATCGCCCGACCTTACGCCTGTCCTCTGTTCACGAAACTGCCTAATCCCTTGCTGCTGTCTGACTCGTTCCTCCTCGCCCCTATCCTGCACTTGCATCCGCTCTCTTTCAAGCCTGACATGGACCCACCGACAAGTCATGCGAGTTTAAGGGGTTAAATAATAAACATACAAGTATAAAAATCTGTACCTGTACATTGTTTTTTTTCATAGGCTGCGGAAGGCTATGAGCAATCCTCTTAACAAGTCCACTTTTAAAATAGTTTAGCAGATTCCATAAACAAATATTTAATACCTACCTTGTCATTGCAGTATAATTTATGTAATTTAATGTTGTCCTCTTTTAAACGCAAGGTTTCAAGCAGATACCATGTTATACCAAAAACTGAAATATTTGGTTGTACGGTTATCATACACTGACTTTTTCACACTGTTCCTCCCCACACCCTGTGTGCAATTGTTCAAACAATGCTTGTATACAACTTACTTTTTTTACAATGGTTATGGACAAGAATGCTTGGGTGAGGCCATGGCCTTACACAAAATGGACTAACCTTTTAAGTTATCCACATTATTTAGAAAATGTAAAATACTTTTTACTTAAGTGCAAGTTGCTTGGATGAGGCCGTGATCTTACACATTTTATCTGAGTTGCTTTCTGTTTGACTTACTGATTTTTGTGCACATTTGTTTCAGACACAGCCTTTATGTAACTTCTTTTTTTTACCCACTTACAAATGTAACCATGCTTTTCTCACATCAGGGAGCAAATGTAAGTATGTAGAACACTGTAGCAGGAGGAGCCTTCCTCCTCAGACAGAGACACATCCATAATATAATGCCTATCTAAACTAACTGTTGCTGTGTTTATAGCCGTTTACATAAAGGCTCTGTTGTTCCCTGATGTTGAGAAAAGACACACAGACACGTTTGTGTTAGACTATACACTGCACCCACAGTTTGACCTTTTTGTGAAGGAGATTCAGACAGAACATTGGCATCTTCACTCTGACTATAATTGCTATTAGTTTTTCACTGTTCTGAGTCGACCAAATACAACTCACCAAAAAGTGATGGAGCAAGAACTCCCATGATCCTCTGGCATGCCCCGAAAATATGATGTCACCTGCATCTTGTACAAAGTAGCCTGTGACAACAAAGGCCCAGGATTAGTTTAGGTTTAAGTTTAGCTTCATAGAGTTGTGGGCAAAAATAACACAAAATATTTGCCTGAATTTTCTTTGTTGTGATATTTATTAAATGATATACTATTTATAGTTTTTTTTTTTTTTTAAGTAATTATGAGATCAACACACTCCCACAGCATTGAAGCAACTGACCAATGTGAGGTTCATCAAAACTTTTGCAAAAAATAATAGGACTTCTTCCTAATCTTAAACTTTACACAAAACTTAAAGGTCTTTAGCACCTCTATGATCTTTAGCACCTAGTTGCCAAAATAAAGTCAGAACGTAATTACGTAGCGCTGAAGCGCATGTTAGTAATATAAACTGTTCTGGCAACACATCTATGTAAAAAAAAAAAACACATAGTCAATCACATGCTTTGTTCATTATTATTAAGGTGGCAACATTGAGATCTATAGCTCATGCAAAAATGTGATTTAATTCAAAATGTATCATTCTAAGTTAAATGAAACTGTTGAATTGACTAGCCCTTTGTCTGGTCATCTTGTGTTTGAAAAGGCAGGGTATTATATTCTGTCCTTCCTCTGAGTCTGTATAATTAGCTTTTGAAATCAAGCCCTAGATTGTCCAAACCATAACTTTTTCACAATCCCATAGTCTCTGCCATATCAAACAACACCACGCAAGCTAGTCTCTCACATACATTATAATGCAATAAAGGCCTTGTTAATGGAGAGTAATCAGTTTACAAACCGGAATAGCCCAGGAGCAGTTTAGTGTGTCTTATAAACCAAACTGAAGGAGATATGAGGTTGTTACTGACCTGCTGAAACGCACACGAGCAGGTAGGAGACTGGTGTGGAGAAAGAATGCATGTTACTCAGCATCTCTGGCCATAGACTCACACTGCAGAGAGACAAGACAATCACAGATGACCCTGAATTTCCTTTATATGGGCATTTCACATTTTTCCTTCACTTATGGGTCACTGAATGACACTGTCTTTACACAAAACAAATTTTTAACAAGTCTTACTATGTAAAATACCTGTATGTAAACATACATACATGAACAAATATTGGTCAATATTACATGGTATCTGAAATATAGCAAAATATTTCCATTGCATAAGGGCTCTTAAAACACTACTTTCCTCATGTATTAGTGACTTTTAAAGTCACTAAAACATGAGGATAAACATACATATAATTATACATGTCCTGTGCAAAAGTCAGAGAACACCTTCTTGTTTATTCAGTTTTCAATCAAACAATAATGATGGGAAAATTTACAGTACATTCATTTCCATTTTCAGTCAAATAGTCATGCAGTAACACATTATTACCTTTTTAGTGTCACACAATAATCCTGTAAATGTGAATTTAATATACAATTACACAGAAGCCTCGAACACTAGGTATAATAGTTTTATCACTTATTTATGCAAATGAACTGCACCTGCTTGAAACAGCTGTAACGTACTGGTTTGATGAAATTGGATGAATGGAATTAGCGGCATCCAATATTGAACAAAAGTTCAATATTACAAATGAAATATTTACAGATTCCATACTGTATTTAGTGTTGAAGAATTTATTTTTGTGATTTTCTGTTAAATAAATTTTCCCATATTATTGTTTGCCACCAAATAATTAACAAAATACTGATGTCAAGCGCGCGGCTGAGCGTGGGACATAGCGTGGCGGTCGCTATGGCGACGGCCGCCATGCGCTTGTGTGTGTGTGTGTTCGTCTGTCCCTGTCACGTGAGTCATGTTAAATGTTCCCAGCTGTTCCTTGTTCATTCTTTAATTTCTAAGTGTTTAAATACCCGCCTGTGTCCGTCCCGTATTGTCTCCTGTTGTTTGTGTGTTGATCGCGCCTGTCGCGGTGTGCTTTGTGTAGTATATGCTTAAACCCTGTGTGATTAGTCCAAATAAATATGTTTGTAAAAAGCGGCTTCGTGCTTTGCGTCCGCGCACCCCCGGAAACACATCGTGACAACTGAATGGCCATTTGATTGAAAACTGAATAAACAAAAGGGTGCTCTCTGACTTTTGCACTGTACTACATTTTTACCACATTCAAATAATAATAACTCCTGGTCTACTTATGAACACAAATGTAATATTAATTGAAAGTTTGAAATATGCATTTTCAAATCAGCTACGAGTGAGAATCATTACATCATGCGTCTTGTGATCGCTGACGATAACTGCACCCGCAACTATATTTTTTAATCAAGTTTAAATCGTAATAAAATAACTCCTCTTCTGCTCATGCAAACACAAACGTGGGATCAAGTTGGAATTTGCACTTTCGACAGAACCTTTCCGCTTGTTTTTATCGCCAGCGATAACTGCATTCAAAGGGTTAAACATAGTGAAAAAATGCTGAGAAAAATAGTTAATCTTGCATTACCTTGTTTTACAATTGTATAAGTTGATGTGTCACTTCCAAAAGCTAATACAAACTGATCAATACTTTTTTATTAATGATCCACCTTATAGTCAATTTGCTGTTAATGTCCCAGTCTATAACATCAATTGGAACTTTTTTTTAACTGCTATGTGTATTCTAAAACTGTAATCATCCTTAGTAACCGTTTTTTCTTTGGTTATATATTTGGATCTGCATGTACCTGCACAATAATTTCTCATTCTATCTTGAGCAGTACATATTCAGTGAACTTAAGGGCAAAACTTCCCCCGCTTTGGGTTTGATGAAAACATGTAATGTTGTAATGACAAAATATAAAACGAGTTGTTAAGCAGGACATCTGAGCGAGTCTGCATGCAAAGACCACCCCGTGCACTATGTGTTCCTCTGTGGGACTCCTGCAGTGATGTATTATGGACTACATTATGGGCTCCGCTGCCTTCCACAATACACAACACCTGCACACTCATTTTCATCAAGAGAGTGGATAAAAGGGAATGAAATCATGAACCCTTGGAAATGATAGCTATAGGCCATTGAAAGGTAATGGCAAAACAGTTTTCCTATTGAAGAGCTGGCATTGTATTGGGTTTAAAAGGGCAAAAGTTATTCTTTTGATATTTGTCTCGATTGTATGTTACTGACCTATTAAGATCTGAAGATAAAGACATACTTCCCAACAACAATTTTTCATTTTCTATTTTTAGCAGATTAATATGTCAAAGGCAGTCAAAGAGCAGTAAATAAGCATTTTTTCAGTTATTTTAAGAGATCCTTGGTATGCAGGGTGTTGATCCATATCCACTGCTAATGTATCAGTATGTATATAATGACTGACTCATTTTACTGACTTCAAAAACTGATTAACTGTGGAAAAAAGCAGAAGGTGGACCACAGAAATCCAGGTAGTCTGGCTAAAGTGACTGAAATGTCATTGACTAATTGTATAAGTGTGTGCATAGTAAGAATTTTTGTACCACATTATAATGAAGAGTGTCTCCAAATAATGCCCCAAAAACCTGATCTATAAATCTATAAACATCTGATACTAATGCATTTAAGTTGGCTTTCATAGTCATACTTTAGTAGGGTCTTTATTATCTTTACTAACAATTATAAATGCTGACATTTTTGTACATTACCATATTCATCTAAAGTCTTACGAGGCTACACAAACATTATATTTCTATTTTATAACATCTCTTATAAGAGCATCAGCATAAAAGTTTGTGTAACTGCGCCGATGCAAACAGATCCCTACTGTGCAGAATAAGTATCACATGCCAAAATACCCACGTCACTCACTTTGGCATGGTTTTCAAGTGGTTCTCTCGAAGCTCCAGGATGCGTAATTTGGACAATCTGAAAAGTAATGTGTTGCAATCAGTTCACTACAGAAAGTGAATTTCTTTCAAAGCCATAATCCAGTGGTACTGCAGCTAAAATCATGATTTCTAACTGAGATTTTAAACAACTGCAGTACTAAACTTCTCTCCACATGGAATTGCCATTTATTATCTAACAACCTGAGAAGCCAACACACGCCATGGGTAAGTCACTGTAATAATCAGCCTTTGTCTTTGTGCACACTACATGAAGAAGTTAAGCAATAATAGAAAGGGCACACTTGAAAGCTCAATGACACTTGAACAGTGAGCAAATGTAATGTTTTACCAGAGACAGAATAATAGTAGAGACAGTCCACTGGTTCAAATATGAACGGGATAGGTAGAGCTACATAAAATATATGTTTTTTGTGTTATTGGAGCCAAAGACCACACACCATTTATGTGTGATTTCAAATATGTGTTTGAAACGTCTTGTCAATCCATTTTGGATTTATGGGTCCCTTCCCATTCAAGTAGATGGGAGCCTGGTCTTGTATGACTGGAAATAGCTGCCCAAACGCGTTGCAAAGATGGCCTCCAAGTCGGCAGACTTTACTATAAGGACTTAAGGACTTAATGTTTTATCTGTCAGTTGTGTTTCAATTTCTTCCTTCTATTCATTGAAACTCAGCACCATTGTAAATGAGGGCTTCCCCTCAATGTGTTTCTGAATAAATGAAAATAAACTGAAGTAAAATAAACAGAGAATAACTCTGTTAAAGAGCAGCCTTACAGGTTTGGTGCTCGGTGCAGAATGACAGAGGTTGCTGATGGTGCCCTTACCTCCCAAAGTTGGCGGGTAGGTACTCGAGGAAGGCATCATTTAAGAAGAGCTGTGTCAGATTGAGGAGCTGAGTGAAGCCATCTGGGAGTCTAAGGGAACAGAGAAGAAGGCCAACAGCACATCACTCAATGAGCGTTAAGTACCGCCGACCCACAGAGAGGCAGACTGGGCCCGCTCTAATTCCATTACACTTCCCCTTTAACCGCCTCTGCTAAAGAGAACACAGCTCCTTTAAAGATTATTAGTGGGATGGTAAAGTGAGACAAGTGTGAGAGTGTTATGGAACATGAATGTGTCTGATTTTTTAATCTCCTGCAGCAAATTAAATCACGGTCAGTCAAGGTTTAAACAATTTTCAGCTGTGATAAATATTTCAGCTTCGTTGTTTTTAGCTGAGAGAAATGAAACACCACCTAAAATAATCTGTGGTCTCTCCTTGAACAAAGGTTAATTCATTTTTAAGACAACCTGTTTTCACTGTGTGGTACAATGCTTCTTTATAAATCGGAAATCTTTTTGAATACAGAAAAAATTAAGGTCCCAGTTTTAAGACATCAAACTCAATTCAGAATAGGTGTCACAAGTGATTAAAATATTCAGGACACACATAAATACTGGTCTGAAATACAATTTTAGGATCTCTTTGAATTACAAAAGAGATAATAAAAAATTCATAAGCCCCCTGTTGCTTTGTATGCCTGGTATGTGGGATGTGGTTTTTGTACTTACTTGGTTATGGGATTTACACTGGCCTCTATAACTGATAAACATTTACAGCACTTGATATTGTCAGGAAACTCTTGAATGCCTGAAGAAATGAGGAATGTATTAATAAATCAACATACAGTATTTAGGACATATTTAAACTTTATATCATAGTTTATCAAAGATGTGGCTCAACAGGGCAGGATATGCAGATATGAAGAACGTACCATTTTTACTTATATCTAATTCCTTCAGGTTTACAAGGCTAGCGATGGTGGTTGGCAGGTTTGAAAGGTCGTTATCAGGAATGCTCAGCTTCCGCAGGGCCTGACAGTTGAAGAGTTGCTGAGATAGATAGATAGATAGATAGATAGATAGATAGATAGATAGATAGATCAGGAAAGGGGGAAAAAGATGTCAGGTGTATTGATCTTTATAGAGAAATCAACCTTTAAACTCGGAACAATTTAAAACTGTAATATAGCTGAACAGCACAAACAATACAGCATCTGTTAATGTATTATTTTATTTTATAACTAGTGCTGGTATTTCAGCTCATTCTATTTGATACAAGCAGGTGTGTATAAAAC
Organism: Olivaichthys viedmensis; assembly: GCA_028565825.1. Lineage (NCBI taxonomy): Eukaryota > Metazoa > Chordata > Actinopteri > Siluriformes > Diplomystidae > Olivaichthys > Olivaichthys viedmensis. Next base: position 15,672,130 of record JAOUQW010000015.1, read on the forward strand.
AGCTATGCTAGACTACCACAGCTAACAAAGAAAACATAGCATCAAAGGGGCTCTTTAATCAAAAATAAACACAGAATGAGTACATTCACTTACATTTATGCATTCTGAAAACATTTTTAGTTAGAAAGATACTGTATATTACCAAATAGTATGCCATTATTGGGCCAAAGGTCTATTATAATGAGCAGAAGAAGAACATGCAGTCCAAAGGAGCTCAAGGCTCCAATCCCATAAGATCATCACTCATACAAAAAGAGCACTTAATTCCACTCTGAAGGCCATTTATGTAACTCACTGATTAGTTGTATGGGCACAAAACCCTTAGAAACCCTGAGCTTTCATAACTGTCTGTTTATTCAGTATCTTCCAGTGTTAATTTTTTTTGGGGGGGGGTTATCTCATTTTCTCCCAATTTGGTCATTGCCAATTCCCACCCACTAGATAGTTCTCCCCTATTGCATGACAGCTACTGTGGCAGCGAGGACGTGGTCGAGCGTCTGCTGCAGACGGAGCGAGGAGCAGGTAGCTGGTAACGCGTGAGTGATTGCACCTGTGGATAATTTCCGGTTCCCTATTTATATGCCTGTCTCTTTATCAGTAGGTGAGCGGGAACCAGAGAGAGACGGAGCTGAACGAACGAAAGCAAGGAACGACACAACGCGACATCCCGAAGCTGAAGTCGGGCATTTAAGTTATTTTTACTTTCTGTTTGTGGTTTTTGCGCAACGCTGAAAAGCACACCCTGAAAACGGAATTCCCCAAAATAAAAACAGCTCCGTTCTCCCCAAGCCGGCCTCCTGAGTCCTCCTTTCCCACCTCAGACCCAGGGTCATGACAGCTACCACCCGGGGAGGGTGAGGGCTAACACATGCTTCCTCTGAGACACATGAAGCCAACTATTACATCTTTTCGAACTGCTGCTCATGCAACGTCACAGGCCAGCTGCACACGTTTGGAGGAAAGCGCTAACTGCCCTCTTCCGCATACATGAGCTCACAGACACCCACAATTGGCTAGTGTTGCTCTTATTGACAGGAGAAAGAAAGTAAAGCTTTTCTGTTTAAGAAAAATAAACATAGATGAAGAACTGACAAAAATAAGTATACAGAAAATATGCTCTTTGAACAACAAATGTTGAAAAAATTCACAATGTTTTTGTAGAAAACAAAAGGTGCCGCAGGAGCTGTCCATGGTGCTGATTTAGCAATACCTCCTCACTGCTAACTGTAAGACCAGTACTCACGCAGACACACGAAGTAGGTTCCAAATGCAGAGTATTTATTCAAAGACACAATCCAAAATCGGGTAATCCAAATTACAGGCAGAATGTCGAGTAAACAAGGTAATCAAGCAGGTAGCAAACAAAACAAAGGGGACAGGCAAAACTTGGAGTCGGGAAAACAGGCAATGGATACGGTAACCAGAAATATGGGGTTTATGGCGTTCCATAAAAGTCAGCTGTGATGAATCAATGCCAGATTTCATAACTATCCATGATTCATAACTACATGTAATTAACAGACTGGACATCCAGCCCCAAGTTTCCATCATAAACACTTTTGGAAAAGGCTCAGAATTGTCATTGAATAATGGGCAAGACTTCGCAAAGAGTCCTGGTAAGTGAGCTGTATAAATACTGAAAGTGATTGCGGTGAAATGCGGAACAGGTGTGAGAACTATGAACCGGAAGTGTTAGAACTCCGGTGGTGTGGGGTGGTAGTACCAGCGGAGACCGTGACACTAACTGCATTAGTGGATACTGTATGACTGTACACATTTAGAGCCTGAAGCAATACCTCTAGAGGAAATATTCCCACTACAACCCTGGGCCATGTTTGAACAAAGTATTCATCTTACAGTATGCAACACAATACTAATATCAAAACAATACTATTTAACTACTAACATCTAACATATTAACACTTAAAATATGTACATTGTGTTATATAAATATATTTAAAATGCTGTCATAATGCAAATCAAAACTGGTTTTACTTATACCCCAAAGGTCCTACATGTACATTAATTAATTATATAATAATTATAATATTAAAAAAAAAAATTTTCAACAATACCAGGTAATACCGAATCTCATTACGCCACAGCAAGTTATAAACTCAGGAGCTGTAGTTCAGAAAATGAATAGCAGCTACAAACGGACAGGTCACTGATATAATTTTCTACCCATAGATAAAGCCATCTTACAATAAGCTGAATGAAGACGACTGGGCAGAGACCATTCTGACGTAACAATGAAAGCTACACTGACACAGTTGTTGCTAAATAATTGACAGAACAACATTATCATAATTGCCCTGACCAAAGATGAACAAGAATCTCTAGCCCTGAAATACACATGTCTGCGTTGTATATATTTGTATATATTAAAGTTTTCTTACTCTGCACAACAGGCCTTTTATCCCCAAAGTAAAAACGGTTTGAGAAATACATTTACCATTGACATAAATGGAAATGAAAGAAAACAGCATGAGCTTTGCCATGTACCTTGGGAAGCTCCTCGATTTGGTTAGCGTCCAGGTAGAGCTCCTCCAGGGTGCGCTCGAAGCTGAAGATCTCCTTGGGCACCTGCTGCAGGCTGCAGTGCGAGTAATCCAGCACGGAGATGACCTCCTCCTCCCCACGGAAGCATCGGCACGGCACCAGGCGCCCGATGATCTTCCTCTTGGTAGTCATCTCCAGACACTGCACTGTAGGCCAGAGAGAGGGAACGGCTTAGCCTCATACACACAAACACATGGGCACCAGGTTTTACAAAAAGAGATAATTTCAAAATAGCAGTGGCAATATGTAATTATAATTAGTGCCACGTCTCCTTGTGTATATCCAGAGAACCATAGGAAGAACACAGATAAAAATAACCTAAAACTGTTGTAGGTTTCTCAAGTTTTACAAAAAATAAAACGTTTTTCTATGAATATTTTCTATGCATTTCTATACTTTTTAAGTATTACACAATGACTGTAATCAGTAGTGATTAATTGGCAGCCTACAATCTTATCATGCCGCATGCCTCACATCCTGAGAAATGGGGTTCCATAAAAGTCAGCTGTGATGAATCAATGCCAGATTTCATAACTATCCATGATTCATAACTACATGTAATTAACAGACTGGACATCCAGCCCCAAGTTTCCATCATAAAACTGCAAATAGAAATGCAAGTGTTCCTTAATTACTTGTCAACTAAGATGGCAGATGGTTCTCACTTGCACATGAGAGGTATCGATTTTGTAAGACATGTAAATGCAATTAATGTGACATATTGCTTTATAGGTAAATAAATAATTTCACAAAAATGACTACTGCACCACGTACAGAAACAATGGGAGGTATCACGCATAATGCAATAATTCTGGAGGTGCAGAATATTGCTGCAGAGGAATATTTTCTATGTATTTTGTAATCACTGTAATCACTAAAGTCGGCTATGCTTCTTAATGGCATACTTTAAGAGATGACCTACAATCTTGCAATTCACATTTGCTTTGCTATTCCTCAATGCCTCGCTTCCTGAGAAATTGAGTTCAATAAAAGCCAACGGTGCCGAACTGCCAGCTTTCATAACTATTTATGGCAAAGTTAAATGCAATTAACAATGGACTTACAGCCTCAAGTCCCAACCATAAAACTGCAAACCGAATTGCCAGCGCTGCTTAATTACTTGCCAACTACGTCGTTGTAGAAAATAGCCAGCTGTAAAACAGGAAAGCATGATCACTGCTGTCTTTAGTGGGCAAAAATCCTATCAGTCACGCTGCTGAAAGCTGCACTGTAACTGCACACGAGGGAAGACAAACGGTACACCATATAAACTTTCTGAATTTTTAACCGTTCCTTGATTTGAGCAAATAGACAAGTATGAGGACATACAGTCATTTGTGCTCTGAATATTAAAGAAAGAGTTGGTAATAAAAGTAACCAATGTCAGGAAAGCAAATCGGGAAGGTTTATGTGAACACTTCTTCTCTGATGGCTCACTGAACACCAGGTGACCCTCCTGGGAACCAAACAAAAAGTCCCAGTACATCAGCACAACACGAGATTTCTTATTTCAATCAACAGCTTTTCTGTCCTGACAAAGAACAAGAGAGAACAAGAGCAGAAGCATGGAGGGCATGTAATCATCTACAGGGATTGAAATGTGTGGCTCTAAGAGACACTGTGTGTGAGCGGGCATTAGGGAATAACCACTAGATTGGAAGGCAAATTCCTGCTGATACACAGCACTTTTGTCTCTCGCAAATGCAAATGTAAGACTGCAATAATTAAAACATCCCCAAAGCATTTGAATAGAAAGCACAATTATGACTCTGATGAAATAAACCAATAGTGACACACAAATAATGTGAGATTAAAACTGTAGAAAAATTAACAGTGGCATACGGGACCAAACCGCATGCACAAAACTGGTAAAGATAAATTACACATCAAGTAACCAAAACTGAACAGCATGAATGTGCATTGTTTTTAGTTTACTAACAAATGAGCTGCTTCTGTGTGCTTTATACATCTCAGACTCACCTACAGTCCAATTACCATCTACACAGTAAATATGTTCTATATTCAGTGATAGTTCTGTGATAGCAATAGTTTATTATTCATACTTCTGTAGATTTTAAATAAGTTTATCAAAGACGATAGAGGACAAAGGTCAACAACAGGTTGTCACAGACTTATTACTATGCACATAAAGAGCATGAAACATTGGAAAGACATGGAAAAGATGCTTCTTTAGTGTCTCAATGCTGAACATGCATTTATACATGATCACAAAAAGGACATAAGCATGATTGGCTAAGCTTAATACAGATGATAAAATCATTTACTAATAACTTTACAAAAAAATGTATGGCAACATTATTACAAGCGATAATATTGATTCAATTTAAATTCATATTTGTGTAATATCAGCTTAATTAACATGTATAAAATCTTTTTTAAACATAAGTAACGCAATGAAAATGTGTAATGTTTTCCTCAATAGATTTGTTTAAAAGATCCACTGCATGCTTTTCACAAAAAAATCATTTTTTTCAGTTATACTCCATGCACAAATCTCTTGGACCCCCCGCAGGCCATTGCGCACACACAAACAATAGGCCCGTCACACAAAATAAAATTTGCAAGAAGAGAGCTCTATAATGATTAAATGGAAATATGCACTTTTTCAGCTACGAGGCTGATAGAACCCAACTGAACTTCAACCCGGAAAACTATTAACTCCAACCCCACTATTTAGGCTAATACTCACACTGTGAAAAAGTGCAACTTTTTTTTTCTCACTAGCACATATTAGAATTCCAACGTAAACGTTTTGTAATAGCCTCTTTGTGGGATTTAACTCTAGAAATCAACAGATCAACAACTCTCTCTTACAGAGGCCACACCCCTAACACTCCAGTGTTAACAAAAGGGAAGTGTGATTTTTTTTAGGATCTAATGATCTGGAATGACTTGATATTACAGGAAGTTATTGAGTAAATCTAAGACAATGATTTAATGATAATGATAAAAATTAATTTTTACAGTGTAAATAATGGTACATTTCACTCCTCAACAACTGGAACTCATCATTCTCCACACAAATCTGCAACTAACGATTATTTTTTTTAAAGCAATTAGCTATGTTTTGATTAAGTGACTAATCTCATAATTTTTTCCCCATTTCAATGCCAATTTAAAATGGCAATTCAAAACAAATTTAAAAAATCACAATTACAAATGACAAATTAAACAATTGACAAATCTGTCAAATTTAAATAATAGCCAAGAATTTTCTAAATTGACGCCTCACCTCAACCACATATATTTTTTCCTGGAAAGAAACATCAGCAATGACTGTATGGATAGTCAGAGCTACAGAGCTTAAAAAAGTGCATCCTTCAAAATAAATGATGATTCAAGGTGTAAACAATCCTTAAATAAAGCAATAAATAAGGAGAAACCAATAATGTCCAACCGCTAACTAAATCTCTCCAATTGTTATCTGTCTGAAAATTAGATATGCATCTTTAAAATCATTATAAAGTGTTTTGCTGGTGTTTAAGTAAATGAGGTGTCAAAAATGTCATTGTGACAATGTCTATTGTTAAAAGCGCTATACAAATAAAATTGAATTGAATTGTACAATTCATGTTTCCAATTTTTCATAATCAACGTTGTCGATTTTTTTCAACTAATCATTTAAGCCTTTTCATAATAGTTTAAAATAGACAACTGATTTAAAAATATAGTAATTACCGATATATATGTACATATGTAAGTATATTTTTCTCAGTCTAGGTTTTCGCCCCAATTCTTCATTTCAATGCTGTACCACTGCTGACTGAAAGTATCTTATGGAACATCACACAGGGGTCAAAGAGAAACCTCTCAAAATTAAACTCCTGCTTTCAACTGCAGCCTCCATTCTCATCATTTCAACAATCACTGAGCCAATCTAAACAGAAAAAAAAATGTCTAGTCCAGAAATCCATCAAGATGATACAAAAATGTCTAAACACAGAACAGCATAGTATAATATTATACAAGAGTCAGACAGGACAAGATTACAGCTGATAAGACAAAGCATTCAAAATAAAGTAGGATAAGATACTAGATAGCTCACATTTGCACATTATTTTTTTCTCTCCAGTCACATTCTTCCAGATTCATAAATTTGACACTCTGAGGTAGGGCTGGGTGATATGGTCAAAAATGTTTTCACGATATATTTTTCAATATCACTCGATTACGATTAATATCTCGATTATATATCATTATATGTTATGTCTGGTGTTGACTA
>JAOUQW010000015.1:15702450-15728352 GCA_028565825.1 Olivaichthys viedmensis
GACCACTACTAGCTAGCCTTCTTTTGACACTACTTTTGCTGATTGGAGTCTCTCATTCTTTATTCAGCACATTCTGTTTCTGTGATGAAGTTGCTGTTCTCTCTCTTAGTGAATAAAGCTTTATGTATTGCTCTTCTGATGGTGTGGTTACTTTTGGTCTGCTTGATCGTGCTTGGGATATGACTGATCCAGTATCAGCAAAGCGTTTTAGAGTGCCATACAGTGGCAATGAAAAATCTTTTTTCAGACTTTTGGACCCCACTGTACATGACAGAGATGAAGAGACGCCATTAAACCAATCAACCTCTTTTTCCCTTTTATTTGTCATTGCATTTATAAATAGGCACATTCTCTATTAATACAACAATAACTGATAGATATGGATTGCAACACATCATCCTCATTCAATACACACTTTTCCAAAGCACCTCACACTAAGGCCAAGTTGCAAAAAAAACCCCAAAAAAAACACCATAAACACATCAGCAGAAGCAGATAACATTCCTCCACATGTTCAGTGCATCGTGTGTAACAGTTAATTACACCAACTCTCCCTCTCTCTCTATCCAACAAATGTTAAATGTTGCTTTGTCTCCCACACAAAGTCATACCATTTACTCATTTGGTAGACGCGTTTATCCAAAGCGACTTACAATTGAGTTAAGCCGATGATGGTTAAGGGCCTTGCTCAAGGGCCCAACAGTGGCAACTTCGCAGTACCAGGATTTGAACTCGCAACCTTCCAATCAGTAGCCCAGAGCCTTAACTGCCCATTATTAGTTCATATCAAAAGTCCCATTTACAGTATGAAAGTCATATCAATTCACCATTGTTGTCATACTGTGAGTGGGACAGAGTGTAATGTTAATATATATCAAATCCTCACTTACCACAGTTGAGTGGCCAAAGATTTCTTGCATTCTTAAGCATGCTGGGTTGGGAAAGCAGTCTTGATGTTTAACACTAAAACTGTTTACAGTTTGCTAATGACATGTAAGATATGTGTAATGATCATGAGAAGATATCCACAAATTGTTTGTGAAATTAAACTTTTTAAAATTCCTTGTTGAACTGATTACCATGCCAGATTCTTCTAGACATGTTAAAAAAGGCGCCTGTTTTTACACACAAACTCCTCCATGCTACAAATATATTCTTGCAAGTTTTATAAATTATGATTACCAGTTTAGTCTTGCATGAAGCACTGTTAAGTGGAGGACAATGGGGTCTGAGAGGTATTGAGAAAGGTCTCGGTCCAGTGGACGCAGGCAGCCTCATTATCAGTTGTGCATAACTGCGCCTCTCACCTCAGCAAAATCCAGCTGCTTCTCACTGGGCACACAGTATGAAGTACTCTAGGCTGCCTGTGTGAATTTCATGTCCTTAAAACTCAGTAACAAAAAGAACACTTGATTATAAACTGACTACAATGCAAATTTACTAATTCTGTGCCTGGATTTTTCATGGCTTTGAGTCCAGCAACATTGTATTCTTAACATCCTGAATCTGTACTCCCTTTTACAGGTGCTGAAAAACAAGCTTGTAGCAGCTATTGTCCCTAAATAATCCTCCGACTTACAATAGCAAGCTCAATTCTAGTCATGTGAACAGCTGAGGCTCTCACTGTGGTCCAGTTTTGATTAACTCTAGCCTTTGACTAAACCACACTCTGTGGGTAGATTCTTGTCAGTTTTAGTGCTAGTCTGTGCTTTATCTGAGACCTAGGCCTTGTAGTAATGCTAAGTATCACCCACTCCAAAAAGTCTGCCCAGAGTGACACAAGATTATTTATTCTTATACATCTTTAAAATGTTTATAATCACTGAAAGTCCAGAAGACACAGGACCACCTCAGGCAACAGACATAATGGCAGCATGAGAATAGCAGTGGGTAGGGCAGGGCAAAATGGGTGGGTTTAATGTGATAGGGTTGAATCCACAGAGTAGCGGTGGCTGTACATTCTGGCTTGAAAGGTTGCATGAGCAGGTTTAGATTGTCTGGTAGCCAGCATGACTTCTCTTCCTGCCAACCAGGTAGGCCAGGAGTACAACTAACACCAGGCCTGCAAGAGCAGCACCCATGGCAATTGGGATCAGCATGTCGTCTTTGTCCAGCTTACACTCCACAGCTGAGTAAGAAAAATAAAAAAGGCTCAAAGAGGTAAATATATATATATATATATATAAATAAAACATATAATCAAATATACAAGATGTAATCAAATTTACTTATTGAAAAGGAAGTCACTGAGAGAAAGAATTAAAACAAGACTACCTGCTCCAAACTCATCTCCACTGACACCGAACGGCTGCACCTGTAGATGGAACGTGTTCAGGGAGAAATTCTGCCCAACGTTCAAGGTCTGCTCTTCACGGCACATGTAAGAGTAGCCCAGAGTTCCTTGCAGGTAGTCTAGATTAGCGTTACTGACAGTCAAAGGCTCTGAGAGGATAGAAAGATAATTCAATTGAATGCATTTAAATGATCAGGCCTTATTTATACCAATTTAATTTAGTTACTTAGTAATAACTTACGAGACATGTCTGACAAGTTGGTTGACAGTGCCAGTCCACTAAGGTGATACTTGTTAGTTGTAGAATTCTGGAGGGTAACAAACACCATATGAAATTTCATCAGGAACACATGGGTCCTTATTTTCCTGAGTAGGCCAAGACTGTTGCATGCAGCACGACAAAATATGCTAGCTTGCTCTTTACACGGCACCAGTCTTTTGGTCATGTAGATAAACAAATGGCATACTTATGAAAATTTGTTTCCAGATTTGTTCATATGTTCCTGGCATGAAATCAGTCACTGGCTGCACTGATTACATGAATGTAGTCCCACGTGAAAACATTTAAATGGCTGTTTTGTACTTAAATGAAAAATTCTAATTAATACTGGTTGGTAAAAGCTGATTTGACAACCAATTTGAAATAGCTTAAAGGGAAACTGAAAGAATGACTGGGGTACAAGAGTACATGATTTGATAAGAATATAGTATAGATAGCAGGTGGTGATGTGGGGAACTTATGGAGAGAGAAAGAGATAGGGACTTAACTGACCAGAAAGAAGGTGAAAGTCAGATTCGTGTTCTCCTCTGCGAGTACGAGGGTTGCAATGTCAGCCTCACAGGATCCAGAGGGCTTGGTCAGGTTTGGCTGCAGGTTTATGAACTCCTGAACAGCCTTCAGGAACAAGAGGAATTGCAACAGATCACAATCAACACACTGCTATTGGGCACATGACATGAAAAAAAGCCATGCTGCCAGTTATACTGAGCGACTCCCGTCTCACCAGACCAACTACGTTTCAGCCTGCCTGGCCAAACCGTTTAGTCACTCAGATGCTCACTTGAAATAAAGCGCAGCCAGCTTGATTATTTACACAACAGGGTTATTTACACTGAAGGGAAACTGAATGGATGGCTGGCCAAAGTCTGCACCTGCTTCAGGTGTGTTTTTGCTTTCATTGTGGTGTGTTTTGGAGCAGAACAAAACTGTAGCCTGGCTAGGGATCCCTGATTGGAAATCTCTGCCCGAGGGTAGATTTGGGCTATTGACACTGTTCTGTGGCAGTGCGAGAGGTTCGGAGAGTGAGTATACCTTGCCCTGGGAGTGAGAGAGGTAAGTGATGTTGAGCTGCAGTCCCACGCGGGCCATCAAGCAGACGGTGCCATTGATGGTGACGTTGTAGGCCCCTCTCTCGGGGACACTGGGAGGTGAGGGGGCAGTCGGCGCCGAAGCGGTGGTGGACGACGTCACATCGCTGGACAAACCCGGGCATAATGTTGCAGCTGTAATGACATCATCATTCGTAATGACATCATCATTCGTACTGACATCATTTCTTTAGAGTCATGTGACACTGGAAAGGTCTAATACACCGCTGGATATATTTTCAAGAGCCTGTTCTACTTTCAGAGCAGATAAATGTACGAGAAATACTACACTTTGCATGTAGCAATGTTTAAAAATAATAATAATAATAATAAAGTTTTTTTTTTTTTTAATGGCCAGAAGAGTCGCAACAGCATTGAGAACTTCTTGTTGTTCATCACAGTAATCACTTATTACCGCACGATGAAAGTCTGGATGCAACCAATAGAAACATGAAGACACGGATTGATGCTTATTAGTATTAGACTATAAACGCTGCGCTCGAACTTACCCAGCAGCAGCAGGAGCGTTGGTCCGGCGGGCAGAGAGCGTTTTCGGCCGTGAAGCTTCATGTTTCCCGTCGAGTGACGAGCGTGAATCAAAACACACCGGGCCCAGAGACACGGCAACTATATCCCGCTAACGTTAGCACTCTAGCTAACGAACGACCGTTTCCCGATGAGGATGCAAGTCACCTCTACAGTTTATAGCCCGGCTGCAGTAAATTTCCACCACTACTTTCTGTCTTGCACGTCTAAACCTTGCCCGGGTTGTTATTCTCTCATGCCCGCGTCGCTGGACTCGCGTGAACGCACACTCAAGACAGAAACCAGTCATGTGCTTAACGGTCACAACACGGGCCGCATCCCAAATACCAACCTCACTAGACGCGCAGTGCACCAAGTAGGCCGTAGAAGCCATTGTTTCATACTGCATGTAGTGCGCCTATATAGGGGAGAAAGGAGTCGTTTGAAAAGGCGCTCTGCGCACGCGCACGTCTACAAAAGCATTAACTGCGCGACATAAATACGTTGATAACAAATCACCCCGTTTGTTGTGAAATAAATAAATTAAATTAAATACTTTTTTTTATTATTATTCAAAGGTTTATACTGTAGGTTAGTTACGTGTCAAGATTAAAGGGCAAGGAACCGTATTTGCGAACTGTAGACAGCAAATCTGAAATCCTCTGGTGGAATATTTAATTATTGTGGTCATATTTATTAATCTGGCGTCTGCTGACATTTGAAGCCCCCCATTTTTTGAAGCCTATTTATTGAAATGCATTACTGTTTTAAACTTAAAAGTTAAAAGCGTACTGCAAACTGTTGTCTGAAACAGTTTCCAAATGCTGCTGCACCCCTGACATGTTATAATACACTTAGGCCCCCCTGACAATTTCTGTTCCCTGACCCAAGGTCCAACTCTGCGCCCATACATCCTGGTGTGAACGCACACGTGAGGGAGAACCAAAACACAAGAGGTATAAAGCCCCATCAGGTGACATGAACAATTCACAAGAAGGCGCTAAAGTTTTAGAAAGACCCTCCTAACCTCTATTAACCCTTAACCCTTTCACCCCATGGGGGGGGACATCAGAAAACTGTCTGTCTGCAATTCTTTCAATAACTGTTCTTCTGGCATGCATGCCTCAATGCAGAAAAGAAAAGGAAAAGAAATGGTAAAACTGTCAAATATTTATGTTTGCTAGCATTTAAATATTAGTTAACTGTTAATAAATGCTCACTGGACTCAGAGAGGAAAAACTAGCTAGCAGATTGAAAAGGTTTATTTGCGTTTAGTGAAAGCTGACTGAAATTCTTTTTTTGTTGTTGTTTACTTGTTTGTGTCTGCTTTTGTATATCTTGTTTGATACTTGTGTTAAACTGTTTAAATCCTTCTATTAAAAAAAAAATCCTTTACTTCCTGTAATCCTGTATTTTTATTGATTTTTTTTTAGATAAATTTGTCTATCAAGACAAAATATAATACGAAAATATGCAATCATGAATTCTTACCACAGGGTGGTGTGTTATACTGGGAAATCATCATGCATTTGCTGTTTCACCTACTGTACTCTGCTATGATATCCTTAATGACCGATATTAACCTCTTAAACTCTTGGCTTATTATTCCTTTATTCATATTAAAGCATGTTATTCAGTAACTACTGTGAATCTAATAGGAAAGGTATGTTGTTAGGAGACTAAGGAATGCAAGTCTGAATGTGTGTGTGTGTGTGTGTGTAAGAGAAATATTTATATGCTCATACCAGTATTGCACTGAGATGAATAACTAATACATTTGCATACAAAAATAGCCACAGTGCAGGTTTGTGTCTGAAATCGGTGAAATATCAAAAGAGCAAAGTTCAATAACTGTAGGTTTTTTTTTTATCCCACATTTGGAAACTGAACTAAAGACAATATTGTATGAGTAATGTTTGCGCTAACAAGTGAAATGCTTTTTCTGTCCCAAGTATGCCCCGCATTCATATATAATGTATATAGAGAAGAAACAAATCATTTGTTAAAAATGAGTTTTTCACTTTATCCTTCCTCAAAAATTAAAACATTCATAAGCTGCCACATTTTATTTTTTAAATCAAGCCATTTCCAGAGAACTATATGACTAGACGTGGCTACTTTTTTTGTTGTGACCAGCGTTTGCCTTTAAAACTGCAGGTCCACTGTCGTGCAGTTTTATAAGGAAATCGGCTGGTAGGTTGTTCCCAGAATCATGAAGAACTTACCACAGTTCTTTTTGCAGACTTTGGCTCTCACTTGCTTCTGTCTCTGCAGGTAAAACCCCCAGACAGCCTTGATGATGTTTTTATGTATTTGCACTTTATGTAGTCCTGTATAGCGTGCTGCTGTATCGTTGCATGTTGCACCACGGTCCTGTAGAAACGACATTTCATTTCAATGTATACTGAGAAATGACAATAAAAACCTACTTGAACTTGAACTTGAAAAGTGGTCTATTACTTAATATCTCACTTTATTTAATTTTATTTAACATACAACAATTCCTTTGTAACAATTCAATTTTTGTAAAATGAATGTTTGGAAATCTGTTATTTGCTATTTTATACTGACACACTAATGCAGAAGACATAAAATAAACATTTAAGACAAAATTTATATTTAAAAAATGAGGGTGCTTAAGACTTTATATCAAGGAGCAGGCAGGATACCTTAAGGGAAAGTGTACTGTGTATATGCCCTCATGCCCTGGTCTTTAATGATGTATGAAGGTGAGATCTTTTGTCATAGCTTTATATAATATGAAATATCAAAAAGTGCTCTAAAGTATATGACTATATTCATATCAGTTCATCAATTAATTTAGTTTACCCCTTGCAAACAGGAACTGAATTTGGGACATTCCATTAGCATGTGACGTTCTCAGTCATTTAAAAATATATATCAGACAAAAGTTTGGACACACCAGTTTTCTTCAGTTTTACTCTTTACTACTATTTTAGAATAGTAATAAAGACTTTATTATCATTAACACTATGAACACAGTGACCAAGAAAAGTTTTTGCACACTCTCGACATCCTCTCAACCAGCTGCATGAGGGAGCTTCACCCAGGAGGCTTTTCTTAAACTTCCCAAATAGGCCCGAGCACTTGTTGGCTGCTTCTCCTAGTAAAACTGTGTGTTTGGGGAAACAATTTAATTTTAAGTGAAAACTACTTGTTTTAAGCAAAAACTAAAAAATACATTCTGATTCAGAAATAAATGTATACATGTGCATTAACCTCATTATTTACATTTGTCTTAGAAACAAATGTTAACTATAAGCCTTTATCAAAATGTCTTTAAGACAATGAAAAATATATATTCAATCTAGTGTGTCCAAACATTTGACTGGTACTGTATGTCCCTATGAGTGCAAATTCATTACTGACCCAAAATTAAACTGAGAAGATTAGCAGAAGACATTTTATGCAAATATTAATGCTGTTTTTACATGATTTTTTTTACTAAGTACCAGAGTAGGAAAGGCGTGTTACTGCAGTATGTGTAATATGTGTGTGTGTGTGCTCATTGCATTGCAAACTCATAGATTTTACGCTGATTACTAAAGAACGTTTGATATGACAGCATTGGAAAACGGCACAGCCATAATGAGGACAGTAAAATCTGTTAATCGTGCATGAGGAACACAGATAAGGTATTTAATACGAAGCACTTTGGTAAGGGTTATGACATCCTTAATGAACTTTCAGCAAGAGATAACAAGAGACTAATCATTTAATGGTGTTCCTCAGTGGAGTCTTATCGCATTAGGTTGTAAAAAATTTCAAAAAGTAAACATGCCATCCATTAGTCAAGCCAACAAGCAGCAACCCATGTTAGTTCTAGGGGTATGATAATATAGTGGTATCTATGGTAGACTGTGATAAGAAAATCTGAAATAGTTATTATGGTTATTCTACACTGGTTTAGAAGATGATATCATACCATAGCAAGGGCGAAAATGGACAAAAACTATAATTCTAGATTTCTTGATACTAAAGGCTAAGATTGATCCATTAAAAAGTCCATTAAAAAGATATCCTACGTTTCCCTAAGCAAATAATTTAACCCTTGCACTGCCAATGCAGTGTTATACCATTTAATATGTCATGTGATGGTTATTACACGATACATTTTCACACTGTTCCACCTCTAGTTAGTGTTAAACCATTCAACACCAAAGCACATTTTGTTCTAATCAATCATATCCCACCCACAGTGACATACCACGCTCTCTAAGTGATCCACGAGCTGCTTGCTGTTGTGGGAGTCCCTGTCCAAGGCAGCCACGGTGAGCTGAGTCTTCTCCACCTCGCGGTTTAGTGCTGCGATGATGTTCTCCAGGATCTGTAGCCTCTGCTGAAGGGCATGCAGCTGCTGGCCCACCTCCAGCTCGGCCTGGTTATCGTGGAGGCTGAGCGCCATGTCGCTCACTCCTCTGTCCCCGCCGTCTGTCTCCAGGTCCCCGGAAGACTCAGTATAGAGGGAGGGTGAGCCCTGGCCGTGGAGGAGCAGGTCCAGGCCAGGGAAGTGCACACTTCTTTCAGGCGGGGAGGAAACAGAGACCTGGACGCCCTTGACGACCTCCAGGAGGAGCTGGAGATGAACCGCAGGACTGCAACTCTCATGTTCTCGCACTTTCTCGACATTTCCCTGGGAGTACAAGAAGGGGAGTGAATTTTATTAGTCCTTGATGCAACCAAAATTGTTGACTACACGTTGAAATGACAAATAAGGGTTAAATTATTTTATTTTATTGATTTCTGCAATAGTAATGAACATTATTTGGATGTGAAAACCTTATTCTTCCACATTAAAGATGCAGTCTGTAATTTCTTAAAGCACTTTGCTGCTTGAAAAGAGTATCGCAGCTGCAATGAAAACATTGACCCCATTTACACTTGGTCGTTTCATGCGTCTTGAGTATCGTTCAAACTACTTATGGAGGTGGTCTGAGACGCATTTTAGCCCCCTCCCATTCCATGAATGCAGAAGTTAGCGTCTTTAAAAACGTTAGCTAGATTAAAAACGGTACAAAAAAAATCACAATTTTGATGCGGCAACCATCTTATTCATATAACAACAATGAGCTAATTTGCATTAATACAGTAATACAGCAATGAGATTTCAGTCTGTCTAACTGCATCTGACTACAAGTGTAAATGCATGTGGATAAAAATAAATAAATAAATAAATAAATAAAAACAAAAAAAAAACAGACAAGCGTGCAACAGAGAAGCGTTCGCCCTATCGTCTGGAGATCGCGAGTTCAAATCCCGACTATGCCACAGCCATCCATGGCTGGCCCTGCTTTCTGGGTGGGATCAGAGTGGCATTAGCCAATCGTTGTCACGAAGTGTAGGCACGGGGGTGCGGACACAATCGCGTAGCCGCTTTCTTTAAACAACATCTTTATTTACTTTTCTCTTAGACTGGGTTTTAAACATAACAAAGCACACGCCGCGACAGGCATGATAAACACACAAACAACAGGAGACAATACAGGACAGACACAAGCGGGTATTTAAACACTTAATAATTACTAACAAACGACATGCAGGTGGGGACAATCACATCACGAGACAAAGACAAGAAAAACAAAAACACAGGTGCGTGGCGTCCTGCTGGAAATCTGCATTTCTGGATGAGGGTCAAATTGGGAAAATATTTTCTGGAAACACCATGCCAATAATTTATTATTCAATATAGAAATATACTGTTATGGTCCCCAAAGCACATTTTGGGAGATTATAAGCAAAGTAGATGACATTAGAAAACCACACTAGACAGATCTTCATAACGCAAAGTAAGAGAATATAATGATACAAGATTCATGTAGTACATGATACAGACACTGTAGACTTGCTATTATTGTCTATATTTGATTTGCCGAGCTGTATGTAAAACATCTAGCAATAAAAACATATTACGTTTGCACAACATGGACATTGCTATGTACTGGTACATTGCCACATTGATACAGAGTGTGATTTTATTGTTGCATACATATATTACTGCATATTGTATTACTACCTATACAATATATATATATATATATATATACACACACAACAGTGTATTGGCATTGTACATTTAATAAGGGATAAAGGAGATGGAGACAGGCCATAACCAGTGCAATGGAGAAATCAAATTTGATGTTTGTTTGCAGTTTATCCTTTTATCGATGTTGATCATTTTCCACACACCCTCAAGACGCTTCTTCAAATCAACCCCTAATAACATGCCTGGGGTCTTGGTGTGATACTAATCCAGAACAGGAAGACATACCACAGGACACAAACAAGAGATCATAAATTTCAGGCTGCTCCTATAACATGGACCTTACTCAGTGGATCTGAACATGCCTATAGAAAGAATGAGTGAGTCATAGCCATGAGATGGAATTGTAGAAAATCCCTTTTAACTTCAGTGTGAAGATAAAGAGGGTTATGTGAATGATGCCAAAGATACCCTGCCATAGAGATGCAGCTATTTGTAGATATGTCCTCAAAAACCCAAACCCAAGGACTAAAGCATGTGCTATTTTTGCTCTATCCATTCAGAGGATTCATATGCCTTACAAAGTTATAACATACAGCTGCTGTAAAAAACATAACTGCAAACCAGGAGAAAAAAACATCAAATATAGCTGCAAGCGGCGATTAAGGTGACCAAGCAGTTGCAATGGACTGTGTCGATGTGAAAGTTAAGACTTGATCCATTCAATTCCTGATTTGTTTTCATGAAAGAATATTTGAAATCAAGTTTCTTACTCAAAAAGGCAACAGCATGGCCAAGACATTGCTTTAATTCCTGTTGCCTCCAGTTGCCAACAAAGGATAGCCTGGGTATGTGACAAACATTTAGCAAATTTGGTGTAGGCTCACAAACGCATTGCTGAGATATGGCCTGATTTTCTGTTTCCAATAGTACCCCCAAGTATCCCAAGGACATGAAAGTCCATTGGTATCATCAAGTTATGGTACCAAAGATATATACAAAATTTCATATGGCCTCTCTTCCTGTTTCCAGTAGTGCCAAAGAACAGAGAAGTCCATTGGTACTGTAAGGGCATGGCACCAAAGAAATCTGTTTTCAAAGCACTTATGTTTTTCCATATTCATGTACAATTATAAGGACTTAAAATAAGACATAGGTTGCATGTCTTTATATTGGACACTCTCCTTGAAAAGTTTCAGTGAGAGTACTGATACAGTTTCCAGGATGGCCTCCAAATGCCAGCTGGTTTGCTACACCCGAGGCTCTGACTGCATTTTTATGGATTCCTAAGACACATGGGGTGTTCTGGTAAAATGCACCTGACAGACGGAGAGATGGTGAGTAGCTAAATTACAGCCTCTGTGTGAAGAACATAGCTGGAGATCAGAGCCGAGAGAATAAGGCTCCCCTCACAGATACCAGTCAGTGTCTTCTCTTAATGAGAGATGTGTATTTAGGAACTCAAGCAGAATATTGAACACTCTTCCATAAGCAGAGATAGAATGAGACCATTTTGAATGTATGCTTGTAGTCATATGGGAAACTCTGCATATTCGATTAAAACAGCAGTTTTTTATGTGCAGTCCTTAACACGCTTTTAAGTTATACTACAATTTACAATTGTAGAGTTTTACAATTGTTGAAAAAACTCTACTATTTATCAGAGAGGCAACGCTGAAACAAAAGCATTCTGGTCAAGTTCTGATGAAATCAAGAATGTTAAAGTAAGTAACAAACCGATACAGACATGCAGTTCTTTCCAATGAACCATGCTCGAAATTGCAATTCAGCTACAAAGGCACAATTCTCTCATCCACAGTCCAAACCTGGCACAAATAAAACAGAAATAAATGAATAAAAGGTTGGAGAGGGGAAAGTGGCGCAACCCTCCCTGAGGTCCTGCATTTCTGGGACATACCATCAACATTGCTGTCACTGAGGTCCTGCAAATGATGAAACACACTCACATATGTTTGTAGTGGAGCGTGGGAGAGCATACACATCTGATGGCCTGGGGCGAGCGATGAGGATAACTGAGGTTGCCACGTGAACCGAGGGGTCACCGAATCACTAAAACAAGTGCACCTTCAGGCACTAAATGAAGCCCATACGGCCTCTCACAGAGTAGATTTAATTTGTGTACTCACCTGGAGCATTTCTGTGTTTTAAGAAAGGATATACTGTGCCTTTTGTGCTTTAAAAAGGATTGTCCTGTGTGTTTCAGACAGAACTGAACTTTATGTGTAATATAAGGACAAAGTCAATCGTGCATTTTCTTTCTTTACTTAATATGTGAGCGCACACAGTTTGTGTGGATGTGCATATACCTTTCTTTATAGGATTTCCCTACTGAATTCAAGCCATTCAGGCTTTATTCTGCATTTTGGCCTATGTACTGTATGTAGAAAATCAGATAGGAAGATATCTGGATGAGCAATCACAAGCAACTAAACAACCCTCTGGCTTTATGGAGTCAAACTACAAGAAAGATTAAATATGACATACATAATCCTCATTTTATATGCATAGTCATTACATGCAAAGTCACCAAGGCGACTGAGGCACTTGCATGTTATGTTATGAATATGTTAAGTCTGTGGGTAAAGCCCAGCGGCTGTCCAGGCATCCCAGACTGCCTTGCACTGGCCTACTTTGGTATTTCTGGTGTCCTGCATTTTCCAACTCCAATGTTTCTGCAGAAATGGTACACTCAACAAATGAGCCCTGGGAAGATACCGTGTCACACTTGTGGACGGGAAGCGGGAGTCAGACACAATCGCGAGCCGTTTAAACATTTATTAAGCACTTGACAGAAACTATGGAAATGTTCCTGATAAGATATTCCTAAAGCCTAACTTTAACTTATAGGCTGATATTGGGCTTCGTTGGAAAATTAGGAAGGCCCTGGCTCAAATCTTATATTGTCATATTCTTACTTTGTTCTAATTGCCCTTTTGCCACTGAGGTATAGATGCACAACAAAGTACTAAAAGTATATAAAAGATGCAATAACATGTGGTGTATTGTAGCTAAGTCAAATAGTGGGGACATAAAATACAATAGCAAATAAATAGTCATCAGCATCATAATAATCTTAATAACTATCTTTGCATGTTCAATGCAGTGGGTGATTAGTGTTGTGGCTTCGGAACAAAAATCCCATTTAGCCTAAAATGCATTCGAAGCTGATGTATTTTGCCATTACTGATGCTATTCATCTTGATGTCAAGAGCAAGAATGATTTTCTAACGGCAAAATAATGTGCTGTACCCCCATTTTCTCCCAAAATGGAGACAAGACAAGAATCATCATCTTTTCAATGCATCTTACCACATGTTCTTTTGGTTTTAAAGCGTATATGTCATGCACGTGATCACAACTCAGCATAAGAGCTGAGAATCATGGCTTACAGCCCCCACTACGACAAAGCCACACAGGAAATGATGCTCTGTCCCTGCTAAGTGACGTGTAGAAAATCAAATGTCTGCAGGGTCTTGTGGCAAGTTGGCTGCATAGAATTCTCCTCCAAATATGTTGAAGAATTCATCAGTACAGTGTGGCCTTCATAAGAGGCTGGGTATGTGTCAGAGGAGGTGTGTGCAAGTGTTTGTTGTCACAGACTGCTAATGTTGCATAATGAGGAAGAGAAGTAGTCCACTTGAGAATTAGCTACTAATAACCTCAGTGGAGGGGAAATCATATGCGCAAAGTATACTGCATTATGACACACTGAAATATGCTAAATTACTGTCTTTAGTTTTTTAATTCCCCGCTTATTTATGTCCATATGTGTTCCATGTTTTGCCCATTGTAGGTGTCTTTGGGTAATTGAAAAGCACTATAGAAGTACTTTACTTCTTAATATTGAATGGGAGGGCAAAAAAAAAAATCTAATATGTATATAACTCACAGTTACGAGAATGAAGTTATTAGGGTTGATCCTTATAGCACGAGGGCTCATCATAGGCGTAAGACTAATGTGGGGCAAACTATTACACATACACATAGGAACATGCATACACTCACTCATTGAAAGACAGATAGGCAGCTTCCTAATTCCTAGTCAAGTGTTTCAAGTCTGTAATGTCCTGCTGGGCTCATGCTAGATTATGGAGTGTTGCTATTCATAAAACATGTAATAAAACACATGTTAACCAGAGCAGACTTAGCAAAAAAATTGCATGTGATGTACACTGTACTTACATCAAACATTAAGACAGCTATCATGACAATGATAATAACATGTTTTATGAATTGGAAACATGTATTTTCTGTGGCCATGGTATCTTTTGCCGAGATACAGTGTTCATAAAATACGTACCATAACATCTGTCGTAAAACATATGCTACCTAGAGAACTTAAGAGTATTCAGCATGTAGCATAAGCTGTCATGGCATCAAACATTAAGAAAGCTTTCATGACAATTACCGGTAATGGTAAAACAACATACTATCATGACAATTATAATAACATGTTTTATGAATAAAAAAACAGAAACTAGTCTTTTCTTTGGCCATGGTAGACAATGCCATAGGCTGAGATACAGTTATCATAAAGTACCTACCATAACATCTGTCGTTAAACATATGCTAACTAGAGTACCTAGTATTTAGCATCCCTGCTGAAAAATCCAGCTTGGTCTGACCAGCTAACAGCTGCCAAAACACAGGCCGAGCTGGTAGACGGAAACAGTTTATGAATTACCACTACTAATGTAACATTGTAGACACATTGTTTCAAGAAAATAACACACCAGTAAGGCAATTAGAAAATCTCAAACATTTACTGATCAATTTAGTCAAGTTATAAGGAAGCTGAAAAATTAATTCCTAGCTGGCTAAGCTGGTCTACCAGTTTGACCAGCTGGTCAGACCAAGCTGGATTTTTCAGCACATTTGGCCCACAAGTGGCTGTTATCTGGTACATTTTGCCAAGATATGGCATGGCTGAACAAACTTGGGCCAAATCTGGACCATTTATGTTTTGCCATACCTACAAAATTGGTGAAAAGTTCTCTTTTGGATCACCACTGGCATTGCAGTATAAGGCCCAGATAAGAACACACAGGTGTGGGCCACATGTAGCGTAGATATGGCATGCCATAGAAAAGGTGTTAACATGTGGGTGATGTTTGGTTGACTGTTGGAAAACCATATCTAGCCTGTAGCTGAGTGTGGGAATCATGCGGCAGTCCATACCTCAGTCTAGTCCACGTTAATTTAGGGGGGGAATCGATATACTGTTATTTCTCAATGTTACTTCTCAATGATTTCACTGAGTTAAGAAAGTTGTTAAACTGGTTATTGCTACACTTTAACCATATTTTCACGTAAAAAATTATAATTGGTTAGAAATTATGTATTTTTAGCACCCAGTGTGCTAAAACTGATGTAGTGTTGTAATGTTTACATATTTCTGAGAAATAACTAAAAAGTTTTTTTCTGGATGAGAAAACTAGATTTTATTTGATTATATATACCTTTATTTATTATGATTGAATTTTTAGTTTTTATTGTACTCTTGTAATTGTACATTGTACTTGTGTAGACAGTTTATTGCTGAAGATGATGAAGAAGATGAGGAGAGTGACCTACACAAATATATGTGTCCTCAGTTTGGTAAATATGTGTTGCAAGTAGATTGTGTGCTAACCTATTTTATAATAGTATTTTGAGACGCTGACATTGTACCAATGAATCTTTGTATGTTTATTTGATTATTTTGCGCCTCAGTCCTTTCCTTCTTATCCCAAAATAGACACAGAAGCACTGAAACCAATCATATTTACTCTCTGTTGTACATTAGGTCGGACTTATTGAATACATAATCACTGAATACATAATTTGCTATGTAAATATGTGTGTACGTAATGGAGTATTACATAATTTAAATTATGTAAAGATTGTTTTCTTTGTGAATGTGTTTTACAGACCTGTACATTTATAAATGTTATACATAAGCTGTATTTTATCTGAAATTTCTTCTAATAAATTGATGCTTGCCATCTTTTTTAATTGTATGTTGTTGTATTCATATTTTTTTGTCAAATACAATATACTCACTAAATTTTTTCCCACATTATAAGGATGTGTTTAAATGAAACCTAAATATATATTATTGTTTTTTAGTGCATTTTAATCTCCTAATTTATTGTCTGAGCACAATTTTCTTGTGTATATAGCTTTTATATAGATTATTTGGTATGGTAATGTGAAACAGGAATTACACCAATACTATTTCACACTCTTCACTAAACTGACCATAACTTTTGAACAATAAATGAAAAACCTATTTCTTTTGCTAAATAACTAACTATATTTTCCACTTCCTGCCAGAAATGCGCTCCACTCATCTTAGGAGCCCAGGTAACAATTTACCTGATTATGGAGTTATGTCGCTACTTTTTAGTAGCGACATAACTACTAAAAGCAAGTCCTTTTAAAAACAAGTCCTTTTAAAAATGTAAGTATCACAAATTGTAACTGGTATTAATAGGACATTTGAATTATTATTTTTTTTTCTTACTGTGGGTAGGGGTAAATTCAGTTATAGAAAAGTGTTAGCTTGGTGCAGTTTTGGTTAAGATCTGGGGTTTCACTGGCTTTGGGAGTGTCAGCCATACATGGGCCACATAAGGGCCAGAACTCAGAACCCAGATGTGGGCCATGTCAACTTTTATAATATGTCTCACTTCTGGTAGAGATGTGGCTTTATTGTGGCATTGCTCTGGCCGTACAGATGTGATCCATATTAAATTTTCTGATTTGGCTGACTCCTGGTAGAGGTGTGGCTGTGTTAAGGCATTGCCCATGCCTTTACTGATATGGGCAAGATTTGGGCTGTTATTCACTCCCTTATGTGGGCCAGAGGACAGCTGCTTATGTGGCCCACATCTAGGCCAAAGGAAATTTGCTAACTGGGTGGCATAAGCTGTCATGGCATGAAACATTAAGAAAGCCATCATGACAATTACCAGTAATGGTAACATGACACTTACATCACTGGATGTAAACTGACATTTTCTATGACATTTTCTATGAAGTTTATGGATATCTTTTCATGTCATGGTTATGCCAGTGGCACGGGGTTCAAGTAAAGTGTTAGCGTAAATGCATTATTATAATAATAGTAGTAGTGGTATATATAGTAACAGCAGTAGCAGTGAGCCAAATAGTAACCACCGAGACCAGTGATGTCACCTGTTAAGATTACTACCCCAGATATGTAACACCACAGCAGTCTGCACCCTTTAGCACTGACCCTGAAAAAAGATGACATATCACTTCACGTTAGCGGCGCACATTTTCAGCTTGTCACCGTCTCTCTGATTGCTGCTTCCCCAGACAAAGGAAAGGAGAGGACAGGGAGAGCAGACATGTGTGAATGATGTCTGTAACAGCTGATTAAGTGCACGGGGTCAGGCGGAAAAGCCAGAGTGTGCTGCAGTGCTCACGGTGAGGTGAGCAGAGACTATGTTTTATTCGTGACTTCCACAGAGAGCAACGCTGCCTGAGTGGGCCGAAATGCGGCCATGCTGCACAGAGTTGCCATGGAAACTGCAGGGAACGGGGGAGAAAGTGCAAGACAGCGGATGTGCATTAAGTTCTGTCATTTTATCACCTACTGTAGAATACAAAGCCGAAAGCACTCACTTTATGTAGTCCTTAATATTTTAGCTAAGCCTCGTGAAACAAGCTGCTGCATAAGAACCACTTAGGTAACCATGAGGAATCATTTTACAGCACTGAATGAATTTTATCTCTGAAGTACAGAGGTTTTGACTTTTCATTTCTCTGCTCAAAGGCAATGGGATTCTGGCAAGGAGACCTTAGCTGATATGTCACACACAATCTCAAAAGCAGCATATAAGGCAGTACATCACCAGCACTGATGCACTGATAGACCCATATTTTAATACAGATATCATAATGCAGATAGTGTCTACAAACAGCATAACCAGATACGATGGTGATTTCAAAACGCAGCCATGGCTCCATCTACTGAGCAGAGATAGACAGAGGTGGACAGCATACTGCTGATTCTTCAGCACTGCAGATCTCCATCACTCTCCTACTAACTGGTTCTGATCATCAGGGATCTTGCCCTAACATTTACACTCGATCACAGTCACTTTCAAAGGGAGTCACATACTGTATTAGGAATTAATTAATAGCTAATAAATGCAAATAAGTAGTCAATACAAAAGTTATTTTGCAACATTAGCAGCTTATTAGCACTGTTCTCATATTCTTACCTTATTGTAGGTGTTTCCTGTTTCTCCTTAATAACTACTGTTTCTGTAAATGTATGTGACCCCGAATGTAAAGCGTTGCCAATATTTTTTGCCAATGTTTATGAAATACTCATATGAAATTAAAATCTATCTGAATAACCTTCATTTTAGTGTATTGTGTCCTTTAATGTGTCCATTTTTTAGTGTAATTGGGTTCTACTGTCTTGATACTTACCATCTTTAACTAGACATAACTACCCAGTACTACCCATTATATGTGACCACCTATACTAAAGGGTTACCGTATATTCTAAGGTGGATAGACCAAAGACATTTTATATTTTTTTTAAAGCTTACTGGCGTGCTCCAGGCTGAAGGTGGAGGGAGAAAACCCTCATTAATCCATATGCCATACCGGATTCATCTGTTCCATTAGTTCCATTAGATTTGGCCTCCATCCCCTACTAAGAGTACTGAGATTTATGACTACCGCTCTCAAACAATTAGACATGGCATGAATAGGAAATATTTCGTTTGGGGAATACGGGAAGTGACCACCAAGGGCCTCAACCTAGGGAGGACCCTCAAAACACATATAATAAAAGTCTGTTTCAGGTTTGTTTTATTTGAAGTTTCTAATACTTGCAGAATAAGTAGTTTGAGAGACTAAACCATTCGGTCCATAAAGAAATTTGGAGGCCCTCTGGGGGATTAATGTCGCATCTCACAAATGGATCACTCGAACCTGCACTTAGATTCATTGTTTAAAAGCGGCTAATTGTGGTTGATACGGGAGCCCTAACGCAATCTTTTAACCCCTTAAACTCTCAGGACCTGTCGGTGGGTCCAGATTTACATTCCTTACTCTCGTTACTACATGACTTTCCTATTAGCATCACAGAATATGCTTTAAGGTGAATAACTGAAAAACAATGTGTTTAAGGGGTTAACCAAGATAAAAAATCTAAATGAAAAAAAAGAAAAGAAAATGTTTTGTCAGAGGAAAAGTGAGGCAGCTAACATTTTAAAAATGGTCTAAGCTAATACACAACATAATGTGATATTATCTCTAACTTAGTTCAAACTTAAATTTGTGAAAGACATGGGCTCCACACTCTTACAAAATAACTCTAAAGGTTCTTTGAGTTAACCCTCTGGGGAATCCCTTAATGGTTCTATGTAGAACCCTACAACAGAGGGTTTCCTCAAGTAGAACCCCTTTAGAAAGCTGGAACCATTAACCATCCAAAGAACCATTGAGGAACCCTTTTGTTTCAAGAATGCAGGTTCAAAAACAGGTGCACTATTAGAAGAAATAGTTCCATCTAGCAGTCCTAAAGAGTTCTTTGGTTTGTTCATTTCTGTGTTGAACCCTACAACAGAGAGTTTCCCTTTTTATAAAAGGTTCCAAGTAGAACCCCATTAAAAGTCTAGAACCATTAAGCATTCAAAGAATCCTTGAGGTACCCTTTTTTCTGAGAGTGTAAAGTGTTAGTGATTACTACAGGTTTCTTTAGGGTAGCAGGTCCACAGCGCACACATGCACACGGACCAGAATTTAGTGCTTCACTAATGACTTCTTCATACTTGCAAAAAGGCAAAGTCTTTAACAGTTGGTTCTTTAACCCAGAACCCTGAAAAATTTGTACATGAGATTTTGTTAGCAACGTCTGTTCAGTGATTTGAAGCAAAATGTTGCTCAGTATTTTATCTGACGCAGGGCAACATTATCGCGCAACCAGGGAAGAGTTAGATCAGTGTTTAAGGATCAGTGCTAGTGACTGGGAGGTCCTCAATCTCAGGAGGGCCAGAAAGACACTGATAGACCTCTGAGCATAGCCCTTAACCCTCAACTGCTCAGCTATAGCCTTGGATTGGATTCTGCCTTACTTGTATGTACAAGTAAGAAGGCCTGCTGTCATCCTTTCATTTACTGATTAGAATGCATTTAAACATAAATTTTTGAATTAATATTTTAAAGGAACCTATAACATCCAAAGGATGCAAAGTGACCGAAATGAATAAACTGCTGAAGTTCTAGTAAAGATGACATGTTTTGGGGGTCATAGTACCTCTCAAGCATAAGAACTGCACTAATGCACAGCAGGCCTAATTTGTGTAGACTGAATGCTTAAATTATGTCTTAAGCATTTAGACCTTTAATTAAGAAAATCTTTTTAGGATATAGTTACTTGACTCTGAGGATATATGACAACTTTTATGGTGCAAATATGTTTTCTAGTCATTTTAATATTATTACACACAATTGAGATAACAACATCAAAGACACTAAATACACTAAATAAACCACCTAGGTGGACTGATTTAACCAAGAAAAGTGACCAAATGAACCAATGAACCAAGACATAAATATTACATGACAATATGACAAATCAAACTTGCAAGCAGAGTAGAGGTATAGAGTTATACTGGGCCATTGTAGAAAGATCCAATTACACAGAAATACTAAGCAAGGCCCCTGTTGACCAGGCCACAATTTCCATTTATGTGAAAACAAATCCCTATGCCCTGATCATTTAGGTGGCCTCATTATCATCTGTAACGCAGCACACGTTAAGTGGAGCCAAAATTCATTAACAGATGGTATTTGCTGGTCAAACATTACTCGTTAGGGAAGGACTTAATGAGAGGGAAAATCAACATCAAATTTCTCTCGCTCAGTTCACAGAGACAGTGCTGATGTTACTGTTAGTTCAGTAGAGCTGCTGAGTGCTAGTTATGGCAGTGTGTTTGACTGGTACCAGGGAGATGATTACATATATATTTCCAGTGCTTATAATTGGTATCAGCATGCCGTATAACAGCATTTGATCCAGTGGGCCAAAGACTGCTTCCCTTTTTTCTGAGCCAAGACACACGTTAGATCTCTACAAGTAATCTCTGATGTCTGAGTTGGTACTGAGACTGCTTTGAAGAGTGTCACACAGAACACATATTGCACTTTTCTTACCTAAGAGAAGTAATTTACCACACCTGTCACTGTGAGAATTATAAATAAAGCTGCTTTTTTATTCTAAATTACTGTGATCCATGTCTGATGGCTGGTGCACTCTCAGGGGGGAATTGTTGATGTGGCATTCAATCCAAAAACCTTTAAAGAATACATAATTCCATTACCATAAATGCAGTAAAAAAGAACTTTCTCTTAACCTTCTGGGAAAACAAGCTATTGGTATGTTATGTGATTGTGGTTTGAAGTGGGGAGGAGAAGAAAGTATTTAGACTTAAGCATTTTATGCCTCTGCATATACCACAAAAAGCACCAAAGTCTGTCAGCAATGTCTAGGAAGATTTCTGCCCCAAATACCATACAGCCTCTGCTATGCAAAACAGCAATGAATATTCATGCAATCTATGAATATTTGAGTACCATGTAAATTGTGCAAGATCTGCTTCTGCCAAATTGATAAGTGAATATGGAATATTTAATAATGAGTCCTTTGCACATCCTGTTGCTTCAGCAAGAGTGTGAAGATTAAATTTTTTTTTTTTAAATACCAGAACAGAGAAGGACGATGGAAGGAGAGAGATATGGGGGACTCACTATGCATTCCAGTCACATTACTCTGCTCTCTCTCCTCTCATTTACTTGCCTCTCCTCCCACAATCAGGCTGGCTCCAGAGTGTTTTAATAAGGAGAAATGAATTGAAAGATGGTGGGTTGCTTTCCCACTGTGGTCCACTCAAGTTCGATGCAAAACCACAGCAGTAGGGGAAAGTTGGCACGTCCCACGCAGTTTGCTGAAACCACTACGGAGAACCAATTAGCACCTCAGTCCTAAGAGATGACATATGACTATAGGATACATATAAACTGTGTATTATATAGAAATATTACCATTGAGTACCATTGTAAATTTGTCTCAAGAGCAATGAATAACTATTCAGTCATGTTATCTAAGGGTGAGACTTTTTCTCTCACAAATTAAAATCAGGAAAAGATTCACAAACAGCCATGAGCTGATAATTATCCTAACCTGATGCAAAATCTATTTCCCAATTCTTCAAACGAATAAGTACTTTTAGCCAACTGCCTCTAATGGCAGCAACCCAGAGCTGAGTTTAAAACTATTCAAGATTATTGCTCGCATTATTTAGCTATGAACTGTCATGAGTCTGAGGTTCGTGTGAGTGAGTGAATAAGAGGATAAGCATGCTAAATAACTTAAAACATTGCAGCTCAGGTCCACCACGAAAACTCTCTGTATACTGCATCCCTGCAGCAAAGCATAACCGTAAGCCCTTACTCTCCCTCCGCAGAGAACGCGCTCCCGCTTCAGACGCCCACTCACTGCTTCAATGAAAGCTCATCTGTAGGCTGAAAAGCCAAAATGTTGCAAAGGGAGAAAGAGTGCAACACAGAGAGCGAGAGAGACAGGGAGACAGGGAGAGAGAGAGAGAGAGAGAGGGAATGTTAAAGAGGGTTATGTTGCATATTCATAACCAAAAACAAAACTGCTGAGAGAAGCGGAGGATATAGACTCAGGGTCTCCTTCATGGCCCTGTCCAATGGAGTCAACGACCAGACGGGGGCAAAGAGAATCAAACAGAAAGAAAGAAAGAAAGAAAGAAAGAGAAAGAAGAAAAAAAAAACTCTCAAATCTGACAAATCGCAAAGTGAAAATGTGGGTGGTTAGTGCTTTCTGCAGCTTTCCAGAACATGACACACTGCAGTACGCTTACAGGCCTCCTTCCTGCACAGCTGAGACGAAATACACTGTCCTACATAAGGAACAGAAATTGTGTGAGGAACCCAGATATGGCTCTGCATAGCTCACCTGTTAGAAAGAGTGCCATGCAGGAGTTTTCCCTACCGCTGAGTGTCAGGGTCAGATTTCTCAGTCTTTTTGGCAGTCACACAGTGTGTTATGACACGCCAAACCCGCAGTAGTAGGTGATAATCATAATAATGTGCTAAAGCTTCAGCTCTGCGCTGTGTGTGAGTGCAAGTGTGTATGTGTGTGTGTGTGGGCTGGCCTCTTTGCAAAGAGAGGATGCTGCACCATGGAAACCTGCGCAGATATTCACAGCTAATTATGCAGCGACCCGCTGACAGATATGAGTGTGAAGATGCACCATGGAATTAAACTGCCAGCTCCAGTGGCCATTTTTGACTCCTCCACCGAAACGAAGTGAGGGTGAGAGAAAGATCTAAGATCTACACAGAGAGCGTGACTTAATAAAACTACCTCAGTTTAACAGAGCCTCAATTTAAGTGTCATACAGCCTAAAACCAAAATCTCAAGAATTAACTCCTTTGCCATTTCATAAATGAGGTGATGGCAAATAGAACCAGTTAAAAGTTTGGACACACTGACTTATAGAAGGGTTTCTTCCACAAATAGTCAAGACAAAATGATAAAATAACAGATATGGAATTATGAGCAAAACGTGTTAAACAAATCAAGGATGTCTTATATTTTAGATTCTTCAAAGTAGCCTCGATGACAGCTTTGCACAATCTTGACGTTCTTCATGAGGAGTCATCTGCACTCTTAAAAAAAGGGTTTCCCAAGGGTTCTTTGGATAGTTAGGGTTCTTAGCTTCCTAAAGGGGTTTTACCTAGAACCCTCTATGATAGGGAAACACAGTTGTAGACTCCTACATAGAACCTTTAAAGGTTCCCTCAAAGGAACAACCTAAGAACTCTTTGGGGTTCTAGATTTAACGGGGTTTTTTCTGAGTGTGGGCTTGAAAAAATCGATCTTGAAGAAGTTCCCACATGCTGAGTCATTTGCTTTTTTTCTAGGCTCTAAATGAAAACTACTTGTTGGTTTTTTTTTATTTTGTTAACTTTAAATGTAAATTATTATAATAAATGCATACATAGGTTAAAACTTCACTTTTCTATATTTGCCTTAAAAACTAATTTCAAGCATAAGTCTTTAGATCAATATGTCTTTAAAACTAGTACTGCATATTTTTAATTGAAATAACACTGACTGGCTCAGGAGTAAACGATTGCTTTTTCTGTCCTACAGCTATGTGCAAGCCTGAGTAACAATGCCATTTATAGTGACATACTGTATGACAATAAGTATTTGATCAATTAAATGATGTATACAAAGTTCAAATCCATCAACATGTCTTTCTCACTAATTCTAGCTTAAAGTACCATAAGAGAGTGTAGTAAGAAACTTTAAAGCTGCCCAGGAAACTGTCATACTGTATTTCTTCTTTATTTCTTCATTTTGACAACTCTGCTTATTCTCCAAAACACTTACATTTAAATATCACCAAAAATAGCAGTAATAGTTCACGCACATAGCCTGACTTTGTGGGCATTAAATCATTGTTGTGAGTAAAGTGCACAATAGATGTCCCATGTTAATATGCGACTGAACCTTAGTGCTGAGGTAATAGGAACTGGGAGCATCCATTCATTTTTTTCCAGAAGTGAGAACAGCAGCAATTTGCTTTGCTGACAAAACGTTGCAGTAACCGGGTCTTTAACGAGTCAAGGCTAGGTCCCAGCCCTGAGATGATTTTAAATAAAAAACAAAATAGAAACTGGGTTTAGTTCCATGACTTGGCAAGATAACCTAAAGTAAAATTGCTTTTTTAAATAGTATGACCACATATGTAATCATAGCTATAAGGTATAAGCATGTGGGAAGTGTTGTATATGCACTGGATATGACCAAGTGTAACATAATGCAATCCAATGTGAATAATTACAACAATGACACAGCACTGATATAACAAGCAGTTTATATAGTCGTCAGGGTTTGATTTACTGTGTAGATGCTTTAATCCTGTTCTTTGAGGCAGGACCTCAAAAAAAGAAAAAAAATCAACCCCAAAAATAATTTTTTAATCTTTGCTCTGGCTCTGTCATAATTGTTTTGAAGTGCTGGTTGCTCATTTTCAAATGAAGGAGCCAATATTCTTGTTGTGTAATAAAACCAGCCAAAAGGATAATTTTTCTAAATTATACAGATGATGCATTTGACCAGGTTTTGATTCACAACTAGAAAGTAAGCATTCTCCATTATGGATTGGCAGAATTCCTATTTTGCACATCACTGACAGATCTGCATCTCACAATTTCCCACAATACCCTTGTGCTCAAATGTTGTGAGGTCTTACAGACATTACTTAAGCCACCAAAAGTCCATGAATGCAACATAAAAGGCTGATGTACAGCACACCCATTTGCAAAACTGATCTCGCTCTGCTGTGCATACTGTATATATACACTCAATGAACACTTTATTAGGAACATGTACACCTTCTCATTCATGCAATTATCTAATCAGCCAATCGTGTAGCAGCAGCACAATGCATAAAATCATGCAGATATGGGCCAGCAGCTTCAGATAATGTTCACATCAACCATCAGAATGGGGAAGAAATGTGATCTAAGTGATTTTGACCATGGCGTGATTGTTGGTGCCAGACGGGCTGTTGAGTATTTCTAAAACTGCTGATCTCCTGGGATTTTCACGCACAACAGTCTC
>JAOUQW010000015.1:15751903-15768161 GCA_028565825.1 Olivaichthys viedmensis
CTCGCGCTCGGGGCAATACTGATTAACTTTTCACAAACCAATCAAATACCGATGGATAAAACCAAAGTCCCGCCCACCCAAATATGCCGTTTCACTCGGAAATTTGTCACGTTGTTGGAAAGAAAATGCGTTTGAACTAATGTTTCACGTTGTCTTTAAAAAAAATAAAAATAAAAAATCTTTCTTGCCAAGAGCCAAAGGTTACTGACCTAACAACAGGCTTGTGTACTTATATTTGCATGCTTCTAATGAATAGGAAGAGCTGACGGTTTACAGTCATTTCCAGACTATATAAGATTTTTGAGGTTTTCTTGTTTCGTCCATCGCACTGAAAAATTCATTGGGAATTTTACAAAATGCCTCCATTTTCAACAGGTGTCATTCCAAACCTTTTTGTTTTCAGAAGTGTTCTTGACAGGATGTTAATTCTCACAAATGTATAAATGACAAACTGTTTTTGACGCAGGTTAAACCCACCCTAGGATTAATTTATTAGATCTATTGGGAGTGTACATAGAAAATGTCGACGTGTGTGTGTGTCTCTCTGTGTGTGTGTGTGTGTGGAAAAGGGGCCCAGAGTCTACTGCATATAATGACATAGCCTAAAATGGAAAGTTTGCATTTCCAGCCTTGACACACATTCTTCGGCAACTCGTTTAGCGCCGAGGTCGAAACTCCTCTCTGTTTTGACTGGTTAATTATCAACTCTGAAAGACCTTGCTGGTAGATTTTGTGAAGGGGGTGGTTGTGCATTAGCAGGAGTTTATACATTCGGTGTTGAATGACTTGTATGCTTTCACTGTGAAAACTTTATTCCAAAGTCCAGTTGTTTAGCCAATGTGCATGTTCTTCAGCAACAGTTTCAGCATGTCGAAAATGCACCGCATCGACCCCCTGTACTTTTGAAAGCCATGTGACCCGCAGAAGTAGAATTCCTGCCATTGCTAAGGTTTTGAAGGAGATCAGACGTTTAGGCTGAATCCTTTTCCTGGAGACTTTCTAAATCATTGGCACTGTAGAAGATGGTTTGGAGTTTGCAAGGTTGAATGGATATTCTGTTGTTCACCTCCTAAGAGTCTTACTCAGCAGGGAACGTTGGCATTTTTAAGTACCCCATGGAGCCTTGGTTACACCTCAGCAGGTGGTGAGATCAGTTAATATTGTACTCCTATATCAGCAGGGTATTTTTTTTATTATTTTTTTTTCATTTTATAATTTCTTCCTTTATGAAAATCAATCACTCACTCTTCCTAGTCATGTTCAAATTATTAAATTGAATGTTTGCAAGCAACTTTTATTCCAATTGAAAAGATTTTGGCCTTGCACATTATTTCATAAGGTGCCTCGTCATCAGCTGTTTAATAGAGTCGAGTTGGCTCTTTTCTTTTAGTATGATAAATAAAACATTAATAGACAATTTAATGTACATGTAGATTATTAACTTTGATGTCTTTTTAGTACCGTTTTGATATTTTCTTTCCACACGCTCTAGAAATGCTCTCGTGACTCAGTTTCTTGTCACATGTCCAAGATCGGTCAACCATCGAGGCTGCAGTAGAGAAGGGCATCAAAGCTACCTCAATTGCTCTCAAAATTTGAATTTATTGGTATATATTTTTCAATGAAAAACAGTAGGGACTTAAAACCTTCGTAATTTGTGATCATCTTTATTCAGTTATAAATGTATTTAGCCATATGATTGAATCTTTGTGCTGGTTGCATGTAGATTTTAGATGCCAGGCTTTTTGTTCCCTAAGCTTGCTTTTGATTTGTGGAAATGCGCACACTCCTACCTTATCTGTGGCATTTCACAAGGCCAGTGTCAGCGTTACACTGATGTCTGGCTTGCGTCCATGGTCATCTCGCATTAACTTCTGCTTTCTCATTGGTCTCGTTTAACATCCAAGTGTACACAATACTGCTCTGTATTAGCTCTGGCTTCGAACGTTCAAAGAAGGGTTCAAGTTTTGAATGGTTGGAAACCATTTAGGATAAACGCACACAGCCCGTCATTTGCAAAATATAGTTATTGGTTCTAGACAGGAAACGGACAGGGACTGTGTAACTCTTGCCTTAACCAGAAGTTAAACCAAAGTATGCAAAAAAAAAATAAAAATCAGTAATTCTAGCAATAATGCACCATAGATTTTCATTACAGGAAACTGTTTCAGCAGAGTGTGATGAGGTTCTTAGTAGTGATGGCACGATACCACGTTTTCTTTTCCGATACCGATACTAAAACCTTATCGTATCAGCCGATACCGATCCGATATCTTCAGCAACTAAACTTTAAAATGAGTGATTTTTAATTTGAAGCGCTTCACTTAAGATGGACTTCTAATATGACCCTACTCAAACTGCTCAAAATACCCTACAGGAAGAAATGCCTAGCCATCAACTGCAGCTTCTGTGTAAGCAGTGTGTAGCGTTGATCCAGCTTTTCAATGATCTGCTGTTTCCCTCCAATATCCGATACAGCATTTTCTGCTGATATCGGCCCGGTACTGGATTTCGGATCAATGCCATCTCTAGTTCTTAGTAATATTTGCATAAAACACTGATAGTTTTGTAATAGTCGTGCTTGGTAATGGGAAGTAACTGTGCATCTGTGGGGAATAGAACTCCATATCACAGACCTGCACACTTGTCGCCTTTCGGCAAAATTTACAGTATTGAAGAAAGAAAAAAAAAAAAAAAAAAAGCAAAGCCTTTCACGTGATTCATGTAGATTCGAAGAGGTGTTGGGTTTTTGTATTTATTTAATTTTTTTATATGACCATATGCTGCCTTCGGCTCTTAGCTAGCCAACAAGCCCGCAACTTAGCATCGACTGGAAACGCATGAAAGCTTATTTCCGAATTATACCTCGCAGAATTAGCACATTGAGGCACACAGCAATGCAGTGAAGACCTTCTATCCTGTCGTTGGTAAGTCAACTTCTTTTGTTTAATGGTTAAAAGGCTCATTCTAGCGATAAACAACTCTTCTTCTCAACAAATGACACAACAACAAACTTCTCCTCAGAAAGTGGCACTGGACCGGAAGTAGTAATGCACACACTCGCACCCCGGAAGTAAGAGGGCGCAATCTTGTGCAATTAGCCAATTAAGCTAGCTAACATCGTTAGTAATGCAAACTGATTTTGAGGTAAGTGCTTTTGTTTTCGGTGGTTGGTACTTAAAATTGTGCTATTTAACTAACATTAGCTACAGTAACGTTACCTTGACTTAACCGAACATTAAAGTGGTTGCAAGATATCTTTTGGACAGAACAAACATTATTACATCGTTTGTCTTGACTCTTGGTGTAGCTAGCTAGTTAGCGTTAGTAAAATGTCCGGCGAGATCAGTAAATATGTATGGAAATGCTAATGCATATAGGGAAATGCTAAACCTAATGCGTTTTGTGATTTCCATTTCAGAATGAAGGAGTTAAAGGAGGATGACACTTTATATAGTGCAGCCAGAGTCATGGGTGAGGTGCAAGTGGAGCTGGGCCTGGCTGAAAGTGGAGGCCAAAACTGAGGTCAAGGGAGTCCAACACATAAAAAAAAATTTTTTATTGACAAAGCAGGATATGCCAAGTGCAGACTCTGCAAAAAATAAATAAATAATGGCAGTAAGGGCTCTCATGCCCTGTTGTCACACTGCCAGACAGAGACACACAAACAAAAAGTGTGCACCATAATGACTACAAGAAGTGTTCTACCAGTCCCACTCCCAACACAAAATGTAGTTACTCCCAAAGGCCCTGAAATGATGAGAGAGAGAGTTCAAGTGCCTGTACCTACATTTCAGCGTGTTGCCAATGCAGAGGTATGTGTGTAGGGCAGTTTGTAGTTTGCCATGTCACTTAATAATATAATATACATACATTTGCCAGGATAGATTGTCAGGCCAAATTATACTGTGCATTTTTACTCAGTTAAAAGGACTAAACTAAATTTGTATAGCAGATACAAGATGCAGTTTTAACAGCTTTACAATAGCAATGAAATTCCTGAAAATAAAGTAATGTGGTTGTAGAGTAATAATAAAATGGGTATTTGCAAAAACATTTACAGATTAAACTAATCAGATTTTTCCCCCTTGGCACTGGTTCTTGCTACTCTTGCAGAACATTCACTCCCCTTTACTATGGCACCAGTGATCGTGGAAGTAGCCAAGGCTCTGGCTGCAGACAAAGTAGCATTGGGTGGAATGAAGCTGTCACGCACATCAGCAGCTTACAAAATGGTGCATGGATTGGGGTGTACTTTTTCAGAGGGGACCTTCAGCAATACTAGTCCATTTTCCATCAACTTCGATGTGAGTATTACCAATGGTATTAGAAAAGTGATTTCCATTCTGGTTAGCTACTTCACCCAGACCAGAAGACCGTTTATGTGAAGCATCTCTGCGCTTTGGAAATCCTGAAAGTCAACTCGCTCAGCCTAGAAAAGTTGCTGGTCAAGTTATTTGAAGATAACAATATGCCATGGTCCATCCTTGTGAGCATGATGATGGATTCCTGTGGTGTCATGCTAGGCAACAAAGCGGGGTTGGAAACAAGGGTGCGGCAGAACCACTGCCCAACCCTACTTGATGTTGACAGTGATTCCTGCCACCATATCCACAATGCTGCAAAGGGTTTTGCAACTCCTTTCAACAACCATCTCGAACAGCTTTTCAGCAACCTGCATACAGATCATCAGTGGGCTTCAGACCAGGTAAATTCATAATATTCATTTTCATTTATAGAGCACTTCTCAGTTCAGAATGATACACGATAAACAGTGATGTAGTGGTCAAATAAATGGATGGTAAACTATAAACACCAGTCGTCTGTAATGTCTGTAATGTCAATAATCACCAGCATGGTGTGTTTATATATTTCAGAATAGTAATTTGTTTTATTTCCTTAAAGACCCCATTTCCATGTAAACTGCATCAATCTGATTCTACTTAATATGAACTGTGAATTTCAATCATGAGGATTTGTCAGGCTCTGCTTCCCTGATCATGAAGTGTCTTATGCTATATGACCCAAGTGATCCAAAACAAAATGTTCCATTGTCTCCCACTCCCTCTTTTAGTCAGCTGACGCACTTCAAAGAGTACATGAACATAGCTGGATTAGCTCCCAAGAGGTTTGTTCACTATCGCTGGCTATCGGCTTATGATGATGGCATCAGCACCCAGAGACTGCTTCCTGCCTACAAAGTCCTTTACTATGGATTTTTGAACAATGAAGACAAGGCTCTCTACAAAGACTCTCTGAAGCAACTCTATGCTGATCACAATGTGAGCGAAAAGGCACACAGATTCAGTCTTTTCATGAGGACCTCAGCAAGAAAGGTAACTCTTATCACAGTTGTTTTTCCTAGGTTGCGTGATTGCCTGCACTATGTTGACCAAAGGATTTTTGACATTTTGTATACAGCTTTGTTTTTTTTTTATTCAGTTATTTTCTTTCCCAGGAATGACCCAGCTGGGTAAGGATAGGAAAAAGAGAGTGGTCCACAAGGTGTGGCATGAAGCCACCACAACTGAGCTGCAACTCAGTGTTTACATTGGTGTGCTGGCAATCCTGAAAGAGTATGTCATGTTGTTCCAGGCGAGTTGAAGATGCAGTCCTCTACTTATTACATTTTTGACCTATAAGTAAATGCTACACGTCTCGTCGAGACAACATTTTAATACCCCATTATAGGCTAACGTTTTCTATACACATTGGTCAAAATTCCTGAGCTTATCTTCCCTTTGCAACCTTAATCAAAACGTGATGTTACTTTCTCCCCAGGGTAGTCAGACCCTCGTACATAAACTGCATGACAAGCAGCTGCAGGTCTTCACCAACTTCCTTGCTTGCTTTGTTAAATCTGAACACCTGAAACCTATGCCCAATGTTCTGGCAACTTTTGAGTTTGACAACAAACTGCTGCCTTCAGAGTGGCACATCTGCAACACCCTGTGAGTATATTTTTGATTAGAATGATTCATTTGAAGCTTCTGCAAGGTTTGAATAACAATATGTGCAGTAGTAATTGTTTGCATGCTTCTTTTTGTTGATCTGTGTTTCAGCTGCTGAAGCCATTCCTTCAGCAAGTTTCCAGGGCATACACCACATGTGCCAAATACATGCAGAAGAAGTTGCCATTGCAGAGCAAGACCCTGCAGTGCTTGTCTGCCATGGATCCAGTTGTGAGAGGGCACTCACTGACTGTGTTTGAGCTTCGGAAGCTAACCTCAATGATGAGCCACCTGCTACAGCCTGATGCAGACACTCACCAGGAGATTCTTCGGTACAGTGTGGACCAGAGCCTGCCCACTTTCAAGGAGGGAGAGGACGTTGTGAGATGGTGGGATTCTGTCTTTGAAACAGGAAAATACCCAGACCTGTGCCAAGCTATAAAAGCTGCCCTGCCATTTTCGATGGTCCCAGGGTAGAGTCATCATTCAACATAATGGGTGACATCATAGACCAGAGAAGCACCAACATGCTTCACCCGCGCTGGCAATGTCGTTACTGCGAGCGACTGGAGGCTAAGTGTGAGCAGCAGGAGAAGTGAGCAGCGGTGGAGACTGCACCGAGTGACGGGGCCGTTCAGGGCTTTAGCAAGTAGAGTTACGCCAAGCACAGAGTAGCGACACGGAGGTGGCGAAAGTGCAGGGTTGGTTATAGGAAGGGCGGAGGCAGGATTGATTGGACATCACTCCCCATGGGTCAACCATGAAAGCCTACCACTCACATTGGGGCTGCCTGATGGAGAGAAATGGACTGTTATGAACTGCTGGGAAGGAGCAGCCCTGTGCTGTGTTATCCGGCAGCTGCTAGTGCCATGGAGCTTGCGGCAGAGAGTGCTGCAGACAATTCATGGGCCAGTGGGGGTCGACATGATGCGCCTGAGGCAAAAATTCTACTGTCCGGGGTGCCATACGGACGTGAAGCTAATTATGCAATGCTGCAACTTCTGTACAGCTAAGAAAGGACCGGCTAAGCGATCCCATGCACCTCTCCAGTCGCTACAGTCCGGTTCCCCCATGGAGAGGGTGGTCGACGTCCTGGGTCCTTTCCCCACCACCCGACGCCGAGAACTGCTTTGTCCTTGTGGCTATGGATTATTTCACGAAGTGGCCCGAGGCATACGCGGTCCCAGACCAGAGCGCAACAACCACGGCGGAGAAGCTTCTGGATGAGTCCTGCCGGTTCAGAGTCCCAGAGGAGCTCCACAGCGACCAGGGAAGAAACTTCGAGGCGCAGGTCATGAGCGAGGTCTGCCAGCGGCTAGGGATTCGAAATACCAGAACCACAACATTGCACCCACAGAGCGATAGCCACCAACACGACTGGGACAAACACCTTCTCCTGGTGCTGTGGGCGTACAGAGTACACACGCTGATGAGGGAGCTACAGACCCCTGTGGACCTGGCATATGGGGCACTGCTGGACACAAACCTTGGAGCTGACACGCTGACAGAGTATGTGAGGGACTTAAGGGCTGGGATAGAGACTGTACACGCTCTCGGTAGGCATCAACAACAGAATGCGAGCAGCCGCCAGAAAAGAGCGTATGACACCCGGTGCCAGGGAGTGCCTATGCAGGCTGGGGACTGGGAGTGGTTGTTTAACCCGTGGCGGCGTAAGGGACGCTACCCTAAATTGCGAGGGCCCCTGTGGTACACCAATGTTATGGGTCTTCGGTTGTGTTTAATGTTTTTATTTTTGTTAATAAAGTGTTCAGTTTTGTTTTAAAATGCTTCCTTCTCACTCATCTTCTTCGCTGCCAAGGCTGAACTCCTGAAAAATAAGCCGTAATCTGATTGGATCTCGATTTTCTGCGCTTGGTTGGTTGAGCGAATAAAATCTCGCATTTCACTTCATTTAGATCATCGCTTCAGTCTCCTACAGTGGACTTCGATACACTTTACACAAATCATACAAAACTAAGAATGTACTGTGTAGGTTCTCACAAATGGTCTTGTTGGACCAAACAAGTGAGTATGCCTATTGTCACTGTAGTTTCATTATACCTTTTAACCTTAAAGTTTTTTTATACCTAATATCGCTCACAAAGTTTCACCTGCAATGGTTAATTGAAAGATAAAACGCAATATTTTCTTCTCCATGCGACGCCTGTATGCATTTCCTTATCATTTTTTCAGAGTCAATTGAAATCTTAGAAATTTTAGAACTCTTCCTGGGAGGTGCACATGCGGTTTTAGCCCATTATAAGGATCAACTCCCTGTTGAAAAATACAGCTTGGTCTGACCAGCTGTGAAAACACAGGCCGAGCTGGTTAAGGCTGGTCAACCAGCTAAGCTGTTAGGGCCAATGTAGAACTGATGTAGAACAACATTGTGCTTGTTGGTTAAATTATGTGTGATTACATTAACTTGGAAATATATGATCTTGATTTTGACACACTAGGTCTAGGGTCCCTGTCTATATTTTCCATCTTCTTTATTACTTGACTAAATTGATTAACAAACATTTGAGGCTTTCTAATCGCTTTACCCTGATAGCAAATTAGTAATGGCCTAATGCTGGCCCATGGAATTAATGTATTAGGACCACCTGTACGTAAGAAATACAGCAAATTCCCTCATAACACTAGGTTATAGTTGTAACCTAATACTGTTAGTATTACATTCATGAGTTTCAAGAGT
This sequence comes from Olivaichthys viedmensis, assembly GCA_028565825.1. NCBI lineage: Eukaryota > Metazoa > Chordata > Actinopteri > Siluriformes > Diplomystidae > Olivaichthys > Olivaichthys viedmensis. The sequence goes on from JAOUQW010000015.1 coordinate 15,760,553, forward strand.
ACCATTTTGATAAAACAGGAAATTGCTGTGCTCACTAAACATACTCCAAATGAACAATACTTGTGTTTACTCTTGGGGTACTTGGTATTTCTAATTATTAAGTGGGGCACAATAATTCTTCAAAGCGATATTAACAAGAAAATTAACAAGAAAGCTGTGATGTACCACATGAGAGAAATGCCCAGATGCCATCTGGCTCCTGCTATTAGAAATGAAGGACAAAGCAGCTTCAAATGTGAGTCATATGCACTTGGCATAATTACAAAGCGGCTATTACATTTAATAATGCACTAGTCTAATAAATATAATAATGTGCAAGTTCAATATTCAAGTTTCCTAGCTGAGATTAGGTGTAGAGGAAGTTAGTGTTCATCAGGCTTAAATTCCGTGAAGCATGTACAGGCTTTGAAGGTTATGTTTATTTTATTTTTTTAAACTTCAACTCAGAAGCTCTTTTTTTGGTCTAAATAATAAATGCTAAAATGTATTCATTTGAATGCTACAGTTCAAATTACACAATTGCAGCATATAGGATTGACATCTGGAGTACATCACATATGAGTATAATATATAGGTATTAGTAAGAATAGAAGACAAAATATGTATTTATTTCCCTGCTTTGTCAGAAATTACATAAAATTTCTTATATTTTTTCATTTTATCTTCAGTAACCACTGAATTCCTGAATACCTGGTCAGGGTACCGGAGCCTATCCCGGGAACACTGGGCGTAAGGCAAGTACAGTTGTTTTCATTAATGCATTTCACATCAGTTACATGTTAGCCTTTTTATATTTCTTGTTTTTAACCAGGTATAGTAAACCACTAACAGGTATGTTCACATTTCATCTTTGTCTATCTTTGTTTCATACCTATTAAAAAAATAAAATTAAATAAAGTTTCACATAATTGACCACGTCCGCCAAGAATATATTCAGTTGCTAGACAACGGGGTGGCAGTACAGACTGACTTTTTCTTTGGGAGATTAATATTTATGTGTATGAATATTTATTGAACAGAGACAATTGCTTTTCCCCACCACAAGTTCCTATGTTTTCTGCATTCTGTATTTTCCTATGGACCACCACACATTACAGCCGAAATGTACAAAAAGCCTAAATAAAAATGGATTTATTTAAATGATAAATGTATTTGGGAAATCTAAGTATATTTTGATTTAGTATGAATTCAAAGTTCATAACGGAGCTAAAACATTTAGATGGATAGGGTTAATGATTTTTGAATTACTACCGGAGGAAACCAATGGAGGCAGATTAAACTGAATGCAGAGTTTTGTGTGGCCAGTCACCATCACTATAGGATCTCCAATGAGAGGTAATGTAATTACATTATGGTTGGGCAGGGTGGTTGCTAACTTATGGTGACATGTCCCTTTTAAGTTTCACTTGGTGTGTCTATTTGTGTGTTTGTGGATGTGAATGCGTTGATGATCCATTGATCTCAGAAGAACAGTAAAATAAGTAGTCCAAAAATTAAAGTCCTTGTAAATATGCATTTTAATATTAGAAATAAAAAGGCTAAAAAGTTCTACTTTTGAGATTTTATTATACTTGAGGATTATGCTTAGATCTTCTAGATAGTTCGGTTACTCTGATGGGTCAAGTGAGGGTACTAGTTAGGGTTAGTCTTTGGGGCATGGTCAGATTAGGTTTAGATTCATATTTCAAATGAAAGAAATTTAGTTAAAGAAATATTTTGGTATTGACCAGTATAATAGTACTACTAGTAATACACATACTACTATGTGTGTGTGAGCATCTGTGTGTGTGGGGGGGCACATTTACTGAAATGAGGTTATTTAATTAAAGCAGGAAGGATCTCCAATGAGTGGTACTGTAATTCTATTATGGTTGGACAAAGTGGTTATGTTCTCTTCTAATCACACACCCCTTTTAACAGTTCTTATTTGTGATTGTGTACTTGTCTTTTTATGCCTCTAAGGACTTGATAATCCCATGATAACAATAAAATGAGTAAACGTCCTAAAATGATGTCCGCACTGTATTTATGCACTGTGTTTAAATAAAACTTTGGACAGCATCACACAAGGAATCTTTGGGAGGACTATTTGGGTTGAAGCATTTGTCAAAATGAAGTGGTTGTTAAACCATATTTAGGCCTAATTAAAAGGATAACAAACATGGACTCAAAAACCTACAGTGGTTATAAGTCCAGCTGGACACAAATGAACACTAAGAGACACTGCAGGTGTTTATTCATCATTAAAGATTTTTTGAAACATGTAAATGGTATAGCACCCCTGTGGTTGTGATTATGTATTTAAGAAGAAAAGGACGACGAAAAAAAGGAGGAGGTGCGCCGAGTTGAGTCTGGCCGGCAGTCCACGTCGCGGTTGGTCTGTTGGCGCTGCCACCAGAGAGACCACAAAGCATGCCACTGCCGTGAGCCTGAGCCTGCGCTGGCGAGGAAACGACAAGCGAGCCGCCCAGTGAGGGACGTGGGGCCCACATTTCCCTCAGCCCCTTGGCGAGAACTGCGTGATCGGTCGGCTGGGGCACTAATGTGGTCTCTGGATACCATGCGCAATCGACAAGGTCAGCTGCTGTGCCCTTTTCGACACTGGGTTGACCGTCTCCATCCTCTTTCCTGGGGTGCTGCCGGGCGCCGACAAGAGAGCTCCTGCAAGCTGGATGCCGGCAAACAGAAACCTGTCCGTCACCAGCGGGACGGTACCCATACTGGGAACCATACTGGGCGGCTCGTGGTCAGCTGACCCCTGGAGAGTGGGCTGTGTAGCAGCAGCACGCCTGCGCGGTGTGCATTTGCATACCCATGAGCCTCCACGACTGCCTGTTATTTGTATAGAAGAATTCCCTGTTCTGTTGGAATGAGTGTGGGATTTGTTGTTCATGCTGGTCTGTGTTGAACCAGCACGTCATGTGTGTCCACCATCTGCGGAAGTCCAGTGGGCTTTGTTAACCCCCGTCAGCTTCCGGCATGTTAGTTGAGTTCTCTGGCTTACCACCAAGCTACGTTGTTGTGCTGTAAGAGTGTGTTTGCCAAATAAAGAGCATTTTTCTGATTTTAAAATGCTTCCTGCTCATGCCTCTTCTTCGCCGACCTCACACTATTTTAATAATCAAAATTAAAACTAACAATTGCAAATGTCTGATTCAACACTGATTTGAACAACTGTAGACCTCCTTTAGGAGCATCGTGACTGTCGCTTTAAAAGCAGCTTACCGGGCGTAGTGCGTGCGTACAGTCTGTGGTAGTAACTAATAGGCTTTCTAGTGATGTACACAACGATTCTTTTTAGTGATTCGATTCATTTAGTTCAGTACACTGAAATCTTTCACTCACTGATTCGTTCAGGTTTGGGGGGGCTATAATCTTCCACTGAACATAAATGCCAGAAATACAGTTTTAGGTAACTCGTATTACAAAACGTTTTCATGGCCTTTTATTACCAATGTTTTGTTTAATTTCCATGTAAAGACCCTGCTTGGTGATAAGGTCAACATTACAAAATATGGATAATATGAATGTTTTGGCGATTAATTGCATGAAAATTGTCACGTGTGATTTAAGAAGTCAGATTACTTATTTTGAAATGACTTATTTTTTAACTCTTACTTCTGAAGGTTTATTTCCCGCATTTGTGTGCCTTCACTGTCATCAGTGCTATTATGCAGCATTTTTCCTCTTTTGAAGACGATGTTTAAATAACAGTAGGTCTAAACATATTTGTCAAAAGAAATTGCTGTTGTAAAATCTTTCTCGCTGATGTATGCACATACATAGTAGGCTACAAAACACCCTTCAGATTAGGGAAGCGCCGTTTTTGTCTTGCAATACAATTCTGTGTTATATTCACCATTTTCTTACATTACCGTTTGGGCGAACGGATCTTTTAGAGACTAGTGACCCGGTACAGTCACTTCACTCTAAAGATTCGTTGAAAAAGATTCAGTCGTTCTCGTGCTGCACATCACTCGGTACAAGACGGTACTTTCGGAAAGCTTTCGGTGGTGCGCGCCAACGCCAAGTAAAAGTTTTAACGCTTTAGGGGAGATCTTTTATTTTTCATATTTGTTTATCCAAAAATGGACCAGAAAGACACAGAGGGGAACGGGAAAGGAGTTTCGTCCTCCACCAGTGGAGTTGTAGTCCAAGTTAGGGAGAAGAAGGGACCATTACGGGCGGCCATCCCCTACATGCCTTTCCCTTTAGCTGTCATATGTCTCTTCCTCAATACTTTCGTTCCTGGATTAGGTAAGTAATGGAGACATCTCACCAGCGAGAACTGACATAAATATTTGTCTTGTCGTACATATTGTTTTTATTTTTGAAGGATGTAAGGATGTGAATTCGGTTAGTCTTCTCTTTACTTTAATTATCCAATTGTTGTGCTGTCAAACTGAATCAGCAGCCAGAACAAAATACAGTTTCCCAGATAATTATTTGTTCTAAGCTTGATTAATCGAGGCACAAAACTATTTATTTCTAGATCTTATTTGTTTGGGGTAGTTTGCCTTTAGTCTTATCTTCATTAAGTGAAATAAATGCTCAGTGGGGTTTAGGTTGAGTGCTTAGTTCAGTCACAATAACATTTCACTTTTTTGATTTGAAAAACCATGTAGTTGCTTTAGTAGTATGCTTTGGGTTATTGTCCTGCCGCAAGGTGAAGCGCTGTCCACTGAGTTTTAAGGCATTTGATTGGATCTCAGTAGTACACTTTTGTACACTTTATAATTCATCCTGCTGCTGCTGTAAGCAGTCACATTATCAATAAAGACGAGTCAGTTCCACTGGCAGCCATACATGCTTGTTTCATGTTTCATTGATGAGGTAGTGTGCCTTCATTTCTCAGTGATTTTCTTATTCTATCACTCTGGTACAGGTTCATCTTCATTTTCATTATCAGCCTCATTGTAGTCTCAGTGCTTTTACGGGCATTGACACTTCTTTGGTTTTCTTGTTGACAGACAACAGCAACAAATTCCAGATGCAAATGCCACATCTAGAAACAACTGTAAATCTAACTATACAAACAGCACACAGCTGGTCAATAAAACAACTAAGCGGGCAAGTGGTCAATTACTTACGGTCCCCGGAAGCGGGTTGAATATGTATGAAAAGGGCTTTGATTCTTATATGATTCATCAATTTAACATATAAATACTCAAGGCTCACATTCTGCAATAACCTCACAGTCACTGTTTCATTACAAATGCAATGTGTTGGGGTGTGGAGCCAAAACAACAAAAATTCTGTCACCGTCTAATTTCTTATAAACTTCTCTGTATTTAACATTATAATGTTTGCAATGTTCTAATGTTATTAACATTATTATTTAACGTTAATAATATTAAAACATACTTTCAAGGAATGTCTCTTTTCTTAATAAACTTTATGGAATATTTGCACCACCCAGCAAAGTGGCGTTAAATTCAGCCTATAATGATAGCAATATCCTGTTCGAAAGCCTTATACTATTGTTATTTTAGTCATTATTCTGAATCTGAATTGCTATAACCGCAGATCCCCACCCAGTCCTTCCTCTAGTATCAATCCCAGACTACGTCAGATTAATGCCTCCCCCCTTTTTTCCAGTTCCTGTTAACATAAATCCAACCCCTGTATTTGTTTATGTGTCTGAGTGTATGCCTGCACTACTGGGTTAAAAGTTTTCTGGGCATGGGAAATATGTTGTGTCTCTGGAGTAACTGCTACCCAGCCCCGGCCACTGTGTTTGCAGTAAATATGAAGAGGAAAGCAAGTAGACTGCATTGTCCTGGCATCCACGGACAGGCAAACTGACAACCATTTCTTTATATCATTGATGACTCTAGTATTTGTGAAAATCTGGGCATTATACTTCAGGAGGCCCCCTGGCTATGTCTGTCCCTGTCCTTAATGTGGTCTAGGAAGGCATCTTTGCTAAAAGACTCCAGTTTCACACTACCCCTGTGGTTGTGTGGAAAGACACTTGAAACTTACATTGAACACCTACTTTTATATGCAAAATCCTCAGAATTAAATTGACACATTTGATGTTTATATACAGTGGGGTCCAAAAGTCTGAGACCACATTTTCATTGCCACTGGATCAATTGCATCCAAAGCATGATCAGGCAGATCAAAAGTGACCACACCATCAGAAGACCAGTACAATGCTTTGTTCACTGAGAGAGAACAGCAACTTCATCACAGACACAGAATGTGCTGAATAAAGAACAAGAGACTCCAATCAGCAAAAGTACTGTCAAAAGAAGGCTATCTAGTAGTGGTCTCAAAGGATGAGTAGCAGTCTCTAAATCACTTCACAGGAAGGGAAACAATGCTTGGCATGGGCTAAGACATACCAGCATTTCACAGTGGATCACTGGAAATAAGTCCTATTTACTGATTAATCCAAGTTTGAGATTTATGGTAGTAACAGAAGGGTTTAAGTAAGGAGATGAACTGAAGAGAGATTGATACCACAGTGGATCAAAACAACAGTGAAACATGGTGGTGGATTTTCAATGTGGTCTCAGACTTTTGGACCCCAGTGTATGTCTAGCTAGACTTTAATTGCATCATGCTTACAGATCACCATTGGTTTTCATTTTATAAGCAATATTGTAACTTTTAGTTGAAGATTTTATTAACAGCCATATGTGTTTAAAAATCAAGTTTGTTGATCTTTTTTGACTACTCTACCTGAACATTGTTGCGAAAAACAGCATACATGCCTGCTTTATATCACTCTGTAGGGCATTCCTTATCTGCCTCTGATATGTGGCATTGGGCCATCTGAACTAGAAACAAATATTTTGACAAGGAGGCCACATGTTTGGAAGATGGAGAGGAAAATACCCAGAACAGGAATGTCAAATAGCTCTTACTCAGTTCCTCAAAGGTCATGGCCAACACTCACCTCCCCAGTTAATGAGTCAATGAGTTCACATGCTCATCTCCTCTACTCCAATTACTGCTACTTTGCATTTGTTAGGTGACAAATTATGCAAAATGAATAATATTATTTCAGTTCACATTTTCTATGTAGCAGATGAGCACCTCAGCTGGATGGCTGTAGAGGAAATCTGCCTGCATTATCAACACTGACTCTCACTCTGCTTTTTCCATTTCTCCCACTGGACTCTAGGCTAAGTAAATCATACAGCACCTAAAACGTACACTGCTTAAGGAAATGGGGGGATAAATGAGGGATGTGAGATCTGTTCTTTTTGTTATTCAGAGGCTCTGCGGATGGTACAGGGGACCTTATTGTACAAGCTCCAATGCTCTCCCTGTTTCCATGACAGCAGATGTTACCAAAAGGCTTTCTCTCCAACAGTCTTTGCCAGTCTTTGCTAATATTAAAGATAACCCTGTTAACTAATTTTGTACATAGGAGAAGATCTTGTAAGGGTGGTTTATATGATTAACTAACATTCTCTTTTTATTGTGGTCTAGAAATGTCCATTTCTATGCTTTTATGTCATGGGGCTATGTCACTAGAAATGAGCCAGTAATACATAGAGGACCAGATCTGACCAAAATTATATATACAGTCAAGCCGGAAAGTCTGCACACCCCTTTCACCTTCTCCACGTTTCATTACATTACAGACTTATTC
>JAOUQW010000015.1:15781866-15800258 GCA_028565825.1 Olivaichthys viedmensis
CTTTTACAGGCGCTGTACAGTCTGTGTTCGTATAAAAGAGGAGCTCTACAGGTTTGATTGTTCGAGGTCCTAACCTATTGTTATACCAGATGGCCCATGTCCGAGCTTGAGACATCCAGTCTGACAAGGCAAAGTCACTTGATTCATATGGAGAGGTTGAGGTCAGGGGGCATGCCCTCTGTCCATGCCTATGCCTAATAGAATCATGCTGCTGTGTGCTGCTGCTGGCCTGCACAATGTCAGTGTAGAGTTTACAATCCAATTATGTCCAGCAAAGCTCTTCAGTCCCATAAGCTAAGAGTGCTAATTAAAGCACGGGATGTGCTCGCAACCTGTTAAATGAGTTGTAGAAGAATCCACGGCAAACCGTTAAATCCGTCACCTTAAAAACAATTCCTGAAAATAATGTTTAATCTTTATTCCTTAATGCTAACATTGGTGTTAAAGCTATTAAGCGCTGATAAGGACTATTGCTAAAGTCACCACTCATCTCTAAATGCACTTAATGATTTTTTTTTTCATTGGCAAGGTGAGTTGGACGCACGTTATTAGTATTAAAGAAAAAGCTGTTTTCCCAAGAATCAAACAGGGATAATTACAGCCAGTATAATCTAATTGGGATAATTGCAGTGCGAGTTAGACACCTGACTCAAGCACAGCTTCAAACCCTAAGAGCCGTGAGTAATTAATATGTTTGGAAACGTCTTAAACTGCAAATTTGGTGGAACTATAACTGCTAGCAGGTGTGGTTTAAGATAGAAAGAGTCACTTTCTGTTGAAATTGCGCTTGCTCAGCTCCTATTCGTTCATTCTAAAGGTTTACGGATTGATGAGTGAGCATGAACCCATTTCACCTTCTCATAGTGGGTACGATATTGAGATCCATCAGTGCTTTGGTTCGTCCTATGACAGCTGTTGTGTGAACAGAACATGGGGAAGATGGTGATGAGGGATTTGTCTGCCTGTACTTGGCTCGGTCAGTACATTTCAAAGGCTTAAGGACCCATCTTTGACATTTCACATACACTGCCTCATGATAAGCTTACCTCTTATGTTAGGCCAAAAAATTTCATAAGGGTGCTAGAACTGCAAAATAAGGTCACGCTAAAAGAAACTTCTGACATTTAAAGGCGTTGTTTGGCTGCCAGGTAGGTTCAAGGAGGGCACTTCTTGTTACTTAGGCTTTAAAAAAAATGAAGTGCCGTGTCTAGCAGAAGTATTTTTGATCACTTTTAAACTTTAACGAATTGTGGATATTTTCAGGCCTCTTTTGATGGTCCTTAGTCCAGGGAGGATTGTGGGATTGTTCCTGAAACATTGTATGGGAGTGGTGATGTTAAAGACGATGTCATGGATAACATGGAAGGATTTTATACAAACAGAAGAGCTCCAGTTTTTGGAACAGACGGAACCAGCCAAGTGTGCAGCCACTGACTCAACGGTTGGTATGACATGCAGTCCAGGAATGTGTTGGTCATTATGGGCAGCATACGCTTGGCCTCTCTCAGCCGTATATCAGAGGTCTGATTCAGGTGCTTGCTGAAAAAAGCCTTTGTGTAGGCCATAAAAAGTTAGGTAAATGGCTGAATCTAATATAGCTACGTATTCTGTGTACTACACCAGCATCGTTTCTTCAGGCTTGGAATCTAGTGTTACCATTAATGACGTTCTACTAATTCCACCTCCTGCTTTATTAAGCAAAGCCTATTAAATGTGGATCCACTATCATTATTCCTTTTTTTTTTTTTTTTTGTTAGATGGTTACTGCACTAGGCTTTTTAATCTTCTTTCCTAGTGTTTTTTTGCCCAATAAAAGTAATTGCTACCAGTTCCTAAATGTTCTGTCTGCTTGAAATATTCTACTTTTATTTTTGACCTTTCAGTGTTTTGAAATCTGTCTGCTTTGTCTTTTTGAGGCAACAAAAGAAATGTCACATTCATTTGATTGTTAATGCCAAATGAATCCCCCCCCCCTGTCTGAAATGCATACGTGTCATTTCACAGTGCATCATTTTAAAAAGACTAAAGGAGAATTATTATAGCATATAGTTGATGGGCAGGCTTTAATCTTCTTGCCTGTCACCAGACCGCTTGTTTGGACAGCAGGACAGGTGTTTAATCAAGCCATAAACTGTGTAGGTCAAGTCCTGATCAGTTTTACCTTATTCCTTCCTCACCCCTTTCACCTGCTTTTACAGGCGCTGTACAGTCTGTGTTCGTATAAAAGAGGAGCTCTACAGGTTTGATTGTTCGAGGTCCTAACCTAGTGTTATACCAGATGGCCCATGTCCGAGCTTGAGACATCCAGTCTGACAAGGCAAAGTCACTTGATCCATATGGCGAGGTTGAGGTCAGGGGGCATGTTTAGTAAAGTCTGCTGACGCCAGAGAGAGGCGCCCCACGCAAGAATGAAGAGGGCAGCTCTGGTGTCAAGTAGCTCGTGGAAAACTTTCTCTGTATATAAAGCTTTAGAAAACTTGCATTTATAAGGTACCCCCTTTTTACCTTGAGGATTTTTTTTTTTTTTCTGGTTTGGTCTTTGAGCTGTGAACATTCCAGTGCTGACAGCTGCTGCCGAAGTTTTTTTTTGCTTATGAAACGAGCACACCACACTTGCACCCTCCAAAAATCAACATGTTGCCATAGTAATGGAAGACACGTAGGGCTGCTGCTCAACAGGGGATGGAGCGGCAGTGTTCGGCCCTCTCAACTGCTCATTAACATACCATCCTTGAGCCAATGGGGAGGTGAAGGCTGCTAGATGACTTGAAGGGGACTGGCTATGACAATAGCCCCCTCCCCAAATCCTTCCAGGGGTAAAAAACAAAAAAAAACAAAAAAAAAACCCCACCACAATTCTAATGAAGATCTGACCTGACTGAAGCATGCAAACACAGTTTGAAATGTCTATATTTAGTTTCCAGGTGTCTAAATGGGCTCCGTGACGTGTATATATATTTTTTCTTTTTTAATGGAAGCAGCAGATGTTTGAAAAGCCACTCGCTCTCACCAGGGATTGGCCATCTATGGAGGACCTTTTGTCCTAGCCGGTCTTTGATGTGAATGTGGAATGCGGTGCCTGAGGAGTCCACTGGAGCAAACCTGGAATCAGATTTGCTTTCCTGGGAACCTTGTTTAGGAATGTTTCTCTGTGTGTTCGTTTTGCCTTGAGGGGTCTGTGGTGAGTTCAAATACTTTATTAGCTCTTGTTGTTTGCTTCAGCATCCTTTTGTGTCATACCTGCCTTGCCTTTTTGTCTAGCCATCTGTTTGGCCTTGCCTTTTATGAAATGGTACAAATGGTATCTCAAATTGTCAATCTGTGTTCTCTTTTCTTTTTTTTCCTAGTAAGTGAATGAGTGGGGGGTGGTTAAAACTTTCAACCTGTTGCATGTGTATCTTAATCCGATTTTGATTCCAGGCACCATCTTGACCTACATAAGCAAATGTGCACAAGTTTTGGGATTTTATTCTTCTCAAATGTTTGATCATCTGTGGTGATAGCTGAAAAGCCTCTTTTTTTTTTTTTTTTTTTTCCCTGCTGGTGTTCCTGTCAAGTTTAGGATTTTTTTCCCCCCTGTACTGCCAGAGCTGGCCCTTTTCCGAATGGTTTGCATGAAGGAGTCGTATTGGCTGTTGCCTTTTCACAATTGATTTGTTTGTTTTTGAACGTGTCTCACTGTGAAAACAGTGCAATGGGACTTTCCCTTGCTAGCCCCCCTCCCTGGCCTCCATTCTGCCTGGGCTCCGCTGATCCAGTCCACTGGCATATCTGCGCTGGACCAGCTGTAGCCCTGACAATACGTCCAATAAAGGCAGCCACATTAGCATCTGAATGACTAGCGCCATGTGTGGCTAACACATAGACACTCAAAGCATTTAGACTGCGAAACAGAGCAGCAGGGAAACTGCTTCTTTTGGACCTCTCTTTCCTTAATTTGTCATGTAATCTGTGTTCTTTGTTACATGCAACGTGGTCAATTTTGTCTACTTTTCATAGCAGGGGGGCTTTTTCTCAAGTTTCATCAACTTGGCACTATTATTTGTTTGAAGCAATGGTATGTTACCATGCTTGAAACCGAGCTAAGTCACAAAGTTCGATATCTAATAGAACTCGAAGCTCTCTGGACAAGTGGAATGTTTAATGTTAAATCAATGGGCTAAATTGTAGAGGAGTTTTCTTGCAAACTGGCTCAAACTCACTGACGCAAAGCGAGTGTTTTGCAGCCTGTGGGCTTGGTTTCTGTAGATTTAGTACTTAACCAAGCCTCCTGGGTACCAACTTTTGAAGTTTTACTGAAAAAATCATGACTGCAAGCGACTACCATTACACTATGCATACTGTATATTCCTTGTTATACATTTCTTGAAATTCATTAACGTTTGCCCTGAGCATTAAAAAAAAGATACATTCAAATCTGACATTCGACATGTGCTATGTCCAGCTTTTTACTCTTACTTGTATTTCCATGACATATAAAATGTAATCTTAGTTTATTATTATTATTTTATTTTATTTTGGCTATCTGCCAGTAATATTACCCGAAGATTAGTCAAAATATTGCAATGCAAGAATGGTCTTTCAAATGTATAGTTTATCCTGAAAGTATATTTTTATTTAAAGAAGCTTAGCTGTTCATTTTATTATCTTATAATATCTTTTAGAGCGTATTACTTTGTAACTGCTTAACTATGTGCACACTGGAAATAGTTTGTATTAAACAAATGTTAGAAGCTTTAATCCCATCGTAAGCTCATGAATTCAGGCTGCTTGCCCCTTTAAAAAAAAAAAAGTAGCATTATGTCCATGTTTGCATAACAAAAAGAAAAACAGGATCTCAAGAGCCTGGTCTATTACTTATGTGGCATGATGATTTTATTTCACTTCCATCTTGCAGATTGATTGGTCATTACATGTGCAATGTAATGTACAGTTTGCTCAACAAATCTAACTAAGAGAAGGTTCTTTTTTTAGTTATCTTTCAGAATTTAAGCCAAAGCTGCTGTGGTTCTTGCCAAGAGTCAATCCAATATCCAAGTTATGAAGTGTGATCGAGAGCAAAGAATGACCCTTATGACATTGCAGAGTTTTATCTGTAGGTAGGAGATTGATAAAACCAGTTTTCCACTTCTGGACCCCAGTGATTCATAGACACCTGTTTTTTGTCTCTTTTTCTTTTCTTTTTTTAAAATTAGGAATCTGGTTCATACCTGTAAAAATCAGTGTAATCACTGTTATTGATACTTTAATTAACTCCCAAAATTCATCTTGTATATTTTCTAGTTTCATACATGCTTTCTGGCCACTGAGGGGAAATGTACATTTTCTTAGCTCTTATTCATATTTCAAAAATTAATTTGTCTAATAAGGCATTCATTTCGCGTTTCCTGCTCACCCAAATTTGTTCTTCCATGATCTGCAGGCCGGCAAGACAACTGCTCTAATCCCTACGTATCCTCTCGTAATCTGAAATCATGTTTAAGAAATTCTTACTGCTTCAGCTAGACATCTGTAATCATAGTAGCTCATTTGGTATATATTAGTGTGTTTTTTTATTTATCAAATTTAGAACCTTTGGTCAAATGGCTCCACCCCTTGTGAAATGGCTTTCTAGCCCTTGGCGAAATGCAGCTGGTTATGTTGAAGACCTTTTTCTTCAGATGGGTTTGACACATTGATGTATTCCTCATATTCTTTGGCAAAGATGAAAAAGATAAATGTGTATTAGCCATTGAATAAAATGACGCCTTTAATTATTTACTTGCATACATTGATAATCTATACCGTGATGTTTCATACATTTATTTTATTTTCACCACAAGATGTCGCTCTGCACCTATCATACCTGCCATTTTTACGGCTACTGGTGTCCCATGTATAAGATTTTATAGAGCGCAGATCTGTCTCAAGACAGACGGCACTTTACGGACAGTTAGAGAGTGGCCCCACCCCCATCCAATGCTGGACATGCTGGTTTTCCTCTAGGACTAAATGGTTGAGTTCATTGCTCCTTATCCACCTCTTCAGCTATATTGTATGTAGAGACACAGTAACACAATTAAATTCCAGTATAGTTGTGTTTTTTTTTTTTTTGCTCTTTTGTGCTGAGTTTGTAGTGCTCGAGAATGAGATATTTAGGCTCTAATTTTGTTGCTTGGCTTTTCTGCTGCATTTAATACTTTTTGCATGTAACTTTTTTTTTTGTGTTAACTGTCCATAGCACTAGTTTGTTTTGCCGTCCTTACTGCTGAGTACTTTTTATTCTTTGAGACAGTCTGTTTTGCTTGAAAGAATACCACTAGAGTTCCTGTCCGTCAGTCTCAACTGAGGTCAGAGATTCAGTCTGTGTTCCCCCTCCTTCTAACCCCCTTCAGGAGGATGAAAATGGTGGATATTGTAGCACAGAAAATGCCGTCAGAGAGTGACGTTCATGTGGCCCGGAGCTTTCTAACGAAGATTTTGCGAAGTTCGATGAGGTATGGTATTGATGTAACCACCAGCCAATCCACCCTTTTCCCGTACCATCCCATTCATTCCAGAGCTGCTCCATGACTTCATTTCTTCCCATGTTGTCTTTGTCATTCTTCCTCCAAAAGTCATCATTTTAAAAACTTTTACGATTTGAAATAACTTTCACTGTTTGCTATATGGGATTTGTTTGTAGCTTTCCTTATTATGTGGTTCTTTGCTCAAGAGCGGTGCATTTGTTGATGGTTTTTACCACACTAATGTATTAACTTTTCCCCCTGCATGCTTTGCAGAAAGAACAGCTTCAAAGGGTATGTTTTAATGCAATAAATATTTTTAATGTAATCCTTTATTAGTGTTTGGGAGAAGGTGTGCATGGGAGCATGGTTGGTGCATAAGTAGACTTCATTTTTGACAGTTCGCTACTTTTTGTCAGATATTTAGAAAGATGTGTATGGAAAGAGACAGGGGCTTTGTCTTTTTCCCTGCATCAGTTACACATATAGGTATGTTTTGTTGTGTCGGTTTGTTGCAGCAGTTGTGTAGTTGCATGTCGATGCTTTGCTATGTAAAGCATTTTCCATACTGATCTCTCTCTCCCCCTTTTCTGTTCCTCTTCTTTCAGGAAAAATGAACCCATGAGCAGGCCTCACTCCTGGCACTCCACCAAATTCAATGAGAACCAATCAGAGACTGCCAAAGCACAGTGCACACCCTCACCAGTCTGGCAAACAAGATATGATGCAAGGTACAGAACCCTGTTTAAACATATAATTATGTCACTCTTAAACCAAATAGTTTTCTTCCACTGTTATTTTATGCAACCCTTTAGTATCAGTGCCGTCTAAAATGTATGCCTATTGCCTTAGTTCCTTCTCCTCTGACGTCACTACTGGCTGGGACCAGCCTAATTTGCGCCGAGTGTCGGACCAGTTCAGCTCCTTGGGCAGTATGGACAGCCTAGAACACGGCCCTCACCCCTATCCGCCTGGACGCCTCTCTCCGAGCAAGTCTAACGCCAACAGCGTTGAACATTTAGTGGCTGGAAAAAGAGACTCTGCGTATAGCTCCTTTTCAACCAGCTCAGGGACGCCCGATTACACGCTGTCCAGAAGCAACACAGCTTCTACAGAAAATGTGTTATATAAAGTTAGCCAGTGGGACTCAGGAAGCCGGCCTAGCAATGGCAGGCACAGTCAAAGCCTAAGTGAGGGAGTCAGACAGGATGACAGAATTGGTTATCTACAGGCGCCTTCAGGGACCAGTGGCCGAGAAAGCCCAAGAACAGAGGAGCAGCCAGGCTACCGGCATTCTGCTTCTGGAAGGTCCAGCATTGGACCTGTTTGGCATATTCCTGATATGAAGAAGACCATGGCCCCGTCACCTCCACCGCCTGCCCCACCTACACGCAGTGATAGTTTTGCTGCAACCAAGATTCATGAAAAGGGTCTGGTTTCCAGCTACCCTGAGAGCCCTGGGATTCATACCCAGCCAAAGATCCAGGTCAAAGGACTAGAGACAGCAACAGAGCTCTCTGAAAGTACTCAAAGGACTTATCACGCAAGTGAGTTAGGCCCTGAAACTTGTCAAAACTACAACCCTCCACTCAAAAGTGACGCAATTAATCCATATGTTGCAGATGATGGCTATAATCAACAAGCTTCTCATCCAAACTCAAACAAGAAATACTCATTATCTAGCACGGATGTCACAGTAGGCCATTCTTCCTACGCCCGCTTGCCCTACCATCAACGTCAGTACAGTGATGAGAGCACTTTTCATGCCCCGTCCAGGACCCCATCTACAGCCAAGTCTCAGAGTTGCTACAGCAGCATGCAAGAGTTGCCCACCAACAGCCACACTCAGCACTATAGCCAGAACCAGACTAGAAGGCATGTTGCATCACTGTCTAGCACTGCTATTGACCAAAACCCTGACAGTCAAAGCTCCAATAGGTATTACTGTGTCACATCTCGACAACACACTCAGGCAGGATCCCAGGCCTCTTCAGTGAGGGTGGAGGACAGGAATGCTAATTCTGTGACAGAAATCAATCACAGTGGAGGTGACAGAACTTCCATAAGCTCTCAAGGACCGCTTAAGGACAAGTTTACCGCATCTCAGGTACTGCCACACCCAAATAATAAAGACAGCAATGGATATTACAGACAGGTTGACGGTCAACATCGAGTATACACAGCGGTCAGTAGGCCTTGTTCTTCTTTTGATGATGCGACAACTAAAGCTTCAGAGGTCAGAGGACTCCAGAAGCAAAGCACTGTGACAAACTCAGATAGCCATTTCATCAAGCAATATGAGCAGAGAAGGATCTCTGAATCTTACAGGTCGGAAGAATCTTCCAAAGATCATTTACCATCTAAAAGTGAGACCAGAGTATGTCCCCAGAAAACTCCTATGCTGCATTTTCTATCCCAAGACACCAGTGGAGTGGTTGAAATTCAAAATGAGATGGGTAGTGTCAATGGACAACAGGAATCTATTGATCCCCAGAATGGCAGGCAGGTTTGGCGTACTGACCGCTTTGCCACCACATTGCGAAATGAGATCCAGATGAGAAGAGCTCGGCTTCAGAAGAGCCGAAGTACAGCAGTCTTGAGTGGATCAGTTGAACCTGAGGAAGAGCCTTCAGTATGGAAGTCCACAGACAACTCTCAGATAACCTCACCCTCCTCTGATGGTTCCTTCACTAGTGCCTATAAAGACCATCTGAAGGAGGCCCAAGCCCGAGTCCTTAAAGCTACTTCTTTCAGGAGGAGGGACTTGGAGCCAGTGCTACTAGAGCACCCAGGAGCTGAAGTTCTCTCCTCTTCTCGCAAGGATACACCATCTCTGCCAAGCGTCTTTGAGGTTCCACCAAGCAGGCCTGCTTCAGGTAGAAACCACGTGCCCCGCATATGTGGCCGAAAGCGGTTTCCAGTAGAGAAGAAAGTACGGTCTTACTCTGAGCCTGAAAAAATCAACGAGGTTGGTGTTGATGAGGAGCCACCTCCACAAGATAATGGCGTGTCTTTAGTCAGCAGGCGTAAATTTTTTGAGGCAACAGGAAAACCTGCCTATCGCAAGCCCATGCTGAAGCAAAATCTGCAAATATCTGAAGACTCCATATCAGACAACCATGGAGAAGAGCCTCAGTCTGGACAATGTGATATCACCAAGAGGGATGGCGATAGTAAGGCAACAGATACTGAGAAAAGCCTGGGTAGCCCTAATTCCTCACCACGACTGGGTACTTTTGCAGAATATGAGGCCACATGGAACACGCAGAGAAAAGTGGATTCAAGGACGTCCGGAAGGTACCACTCAGCTGATAACATCCTTGATCCAGCGGTGGACGAGCAGCGTAAGCCCTCCTATTTCCATGAAAGGTCACGATCCTCTCCTTCTGAGGACTTCTATGGTCAGGTCAGTATTTTATTTTTGACATTTCCAAAAAAATTATTTTTATCTGAAACCCATGCCTCATTGTGTATTGGATATTTGCAGATTTCTCGCCGTTGTGCCCTTTTCGAAAGCGTGTTTGCTTTTAGCACTGTTTAGACAGGGTGGCTGAATGACTAATAAGAGAATAAAGGCAGGGCCTTAGTCAAACATTAATCCATGTCTAAACAAGAAGTCACACCCTCAGACCAGAAAAGTAGAAAGTGTCAAGGAACTCACCCAATATACTGAAGTTAATCTCGCGTTGAAACAGTCAAACCCTTTTTCATTGTTTGACACAAGACAAGAGCATGCATTGATACATGGCTTAGGTTATAGAGTTGCATGTACTATATTCTTCTCAGAACACCCCAGTGCAGGAAAGGAAGTCAGCTGAGTACCGTCCACCTGAGGGAAAACTCTCTGATCATGGCGACTCTAGATCAAGGTGAGTGAAATTGTTTTTTTTATACAGCATGAAGAAACCTGTGAAAATGTAATACAGAGAACTTTGTGTTTACTTGGTTTTATCAGTGTTTTCAGTAGCTTGGGAGCTATACAGGTTCATAAATTTCTTTTTTTAAAGCCTTGTAGTTTAGTTAGATTAAATATTTGCCACTTATTTCCTCTGTCGAACAAACATGCTGCTTTTTTTTTTTTATTAAAAAAAAATTTTTTTTGGACAATCGTTGTTTATCTTGGTGTGAAGACACAAGAGTATGTATTTCTGAGAAAGCATACTCCAAGACATTTGACATGAGCTCCTTGAAATACAAACCAAGTGTTTTTAGAAACAAAGTATTTGGACTTTTGTGAGGTAAACAATGCTAACCGTAATAACTCTTACTTATAATTACATATTGCGTTGGTCATCCGAGTACCCTTGGTAAAATTATATGTTCTTAGGCCACTCATTCAGATGTAGCTTGGGCAGAAAAAAAACAGTAGCCCCTTTGTGACACCACAGGCCTGACTACAGTACGGCTTTGACCCAGCTGTGACAACACAACCATCCTCAGTGCCTGGGGTTTGTGGGGTGAGGACATAACTTTGAGGTGTAAGCATTTGAGTGTGAGCCGAGACGTGCCTGAATCTATTAATTCCGAAAAAATGCTGAAAAGGACCTGATTTCACATGACCGGAGAAAACAAGAAATGGTATTGAAGAGAAAATATTTTCCACCTCTTCACAGTATATCACCAAAATAACATTTTGTCCCTCTCTACTGTATTTTCTTCATCTCCTGGGAGATTGCATCGCATTGTCAACGTTTCTGTCATTATATACTACAGAATCGCAGAGCAAAATGGAGTTGTAGACACTTTTGATTCTGTATGTACATGTACTCAAGACACAGTACACAAGTATTATCATTATGCAACACAACATTCAGGTCTCTAGTGCTGAATATATAACGGATAATAATTTTGACACAGAATTCCACAGTTCAACAAGTAACAATGTAAACTGGAGAAATATACAGTGGTCATCTGAGGCACTATGTTCAACGTGTAGTAAAAGATTTGGCTCTGAAATGTCTCGTATTTATGTAGTGCATGGATATGGCTATATTCTAAGGTATTGTGTTTGACTCATGAAAGTCATATTGCAGAAGGCTGTAGCTTATAATCTTAAATACAGTAAGGTGTTGACGGACCGCACTTTTTAAAGTAACTGAGCGCAGAAGAATAGAAATCTTCAATGAATAGTAACTCTGCCTCCAAAGCATGTACATCTGAAACTGAGCATTCATTTCATGCCAAACTGGAAAGCTCTAAATGTTTAATCTGATGAAATCTGATGCTTAAAACACCACACAGAACCATGTGGCTATCAAAACCATGTGAGACCATGTCAGGAATAAAAGGCTTTTATGTGATGCTGTGCTGTGTTAATGCATTAACCATGCGCATAACCGAGTCAGTGCGAGCTGGATGTTAGCCTTTAGCTTTACTGTCTGAGGACTAGTTTCACTCTGCACAAATGTGATGTGTTTTTCCTTAAAGTCATCTTTAAAAATCTCCCTTTCAATTCCATGCTGGTCCCTGTTTTATGTTAAGACCATTTTGCAGTGACAGAGGTTCAACGGTTGCATTCACTTCTCTGATATGCGTGTTCTCTTCCCTCTAGTGGCATATTGATTCATGTCATTCATGCTAGGAATTCCTAGAGAGCTGTTTGATTGAAGCTTTGGTGGCGACCGATGACTGATGAAAGGAAATGACCTTTATAGTTATTTATCTTATTTTTGGGTTTATATGAAGTTCCACTTTGTATTAGGTATAAACAAGTAAAACTAACATTTTACATGGAAGGATTGCTAAAAAGGTGCTTTAGGTAAAAGTGACATTTCTGCTTCTGTGTGATGTATTCTATGATCAGTGTTGACTTTGCAGATATTTTTGATTTTGTGTCTTCTTCTTTTTTTCCCTCTGCATCATATGTTGGACTTGCAGGCCTTTCTTCATTCTCTCCCTGTCTCCTTTGGGTAAAAGTAAGGGGTGGTTCACTTTAATTAGCATGTTGCCCACTAAACCAAACATCCATCATCATAAGCTTGTTAAATTGCACCCTATAAAATTATCATGTCTTCTCCTGCCTGTAATTAAGGTGTTGTGAAGAGCATGTTTACTGTTCATACTGTCCACAAGTCACTTTGAAGCTCCCAGCAGTCTGTTTTAGTTAACTCCTTAGATTCAACAGTGGCCTCTACCTTTTAGTCAGAAAAAAAGGAATGTTGCACAGACATTATATCATTATAATATTGCATATTGATAATGAAAACATATGTTCTTGTATTAGAAAGGTATTTTTGGAATATGCATGTAGGCACACACGTGTCGCAGCTTTAAAAAATAAAAAAGGAAAAGAAAAGAAATTTATTATTGGCATCTCAAATAGGACTTCAAGTAAAACTTGGTAGATTAGTTAAGTGAAACTGTCAGAGCTGTTAAGAATCTAGTTTAAGTACCCCACTACACTTGACGTCATTGTAGCACATGACTTAACTTGCATGACAAAGGTTAGCGTAAAACCAAGATAAAGCGAACGCATTAAGCTGCAGGTGGCCCCACCCAGGTGAGCTTACAGATACAGTGCTCCAGGAAGCACCTGTCACTGCACACAGCCAGAAAAGCGCCAATCTTTCTGTATTATGAGACTGCCCAGTCAGCCACGATGAGTTCTGTTTCGGTGATATTGAGACTTAAGTTCTGAGAGAAGTGTTACGGGGTGCTGCTTTGGTTTTGGAGGAGAAAGCAAAAAAAAAAAAGTGTATTTCAGTAAAGGTACTGAGCCGTAACAGAGAAGCTTAATAGTTCACACCATAACTGAGTAACATGAGAACTGGTAATGTCCAAAATGTGTCTGACCACTAGAATGAGATTCAGATTTAGAAGATGAGAATTACGTTAGTGACCAGAGCTGTGATTGGTTAATATTGTTCCTGCCTCTGTGGATTCAGTGATTACAGACTGTCAACACTTAATTGGAGGTTCACTGCATGCCTATGCATGTCGAGATTAAATACACCTATTCTGCTCAGCACGTTTATCACGCACAAGATGATCGATTTGGCCGCCTGCTCTGCGTCTGTATGTACGTTTGACTCTGACTACAACCAAATGCATGCATGTCAAAAATGACTTTCTCTCTGTTCTTATGGCACACGCATTGTAAAATGTTGTAGTGAACCTCTGCATGCTTATTACTCTGATTTGGTTTGTTTTATTGATCATTTATACAGCCTTTGCATGTCATTATTTTTTCGTCTTATGACACAAGCTTTCCCTTTTTTTCTTTTTATTTCCTTTCTCTATTTCCTATTCTTCAGTTAAAATCCCACTTTGTCTCTATCTGCGAAGTACCGCTGCTGGTTCTTTGTGCCTAACAGGTACTTGAACTATTTATGTAGAAGTGAATTGTGGTTAGATATGTTTGTGTGGTCTGGCAGTGTTGCAATACTATTTCAAATGATAAATGTCACAAATATTTTAGTCGAGCGAAAAACAGGCTTTTTCCTTGAAAAATCAACCAAGGTGTAAGGTACCTAAGGAAGTTGTTTTCAACTTTTTGTATTTTTTTTTCTTTCTTCGAACTGTCACATGAATTTGTGAATGATGTGAACGTTTGCCTTTTTAAATGACGATAAAGCTGTTTTCTGAATCAGAAATGTACTAGATCCGTCAGATCCGTCACTAAATTCGAACAATTTCGGACAAATTTGAAAGCATGTTGACTTGAAATAATGAATAATTTTTTCTCTATTTATTGTTCTTTTTAAATCTTTAGCAATCTGTTGCCCATAAGACTCCTGTCTTTTTACAAGCAAGTATGTCTGAAATGTTCTATAAAAAGGCCCACTGTGACCCACCATTCCTCCATTAAACAGTTCATACAAGAGGCTTGCTGTCCTTCTCTGCTGCCACGGCGTATAAATCTAAAATCACTGACAGGAAAATGAGTATAAAAAAAAACAACCAAAACAATTGAGATTAAGCGGAGAATAGCGTTCTGTTGGCCGGCGGCTGCAGAGGAAAGAACATTCATTACCCAGAGCGTGACAGGCTTGTGGGAAGAGAAATATGCAGGGTATGACAACCAGCCTGGGAGTTACCATGGAGAGATGGTGAAATGTGGGAGCAATGTCTGCTCTCCTATCGATTTACGCATCACACAGTGAAGCTTTGTGCACTAGAAAGCACAAACACATTCACAGTTTCAGCCTTTGATATGCGTTTCTAGTAGAATGCAGAGCCAACATGAATATATGATTATACACAGTGCAACAAGTACTAATATATATAATATACATACACACATACATATTTTCTTCCCTCAGGTTAAGTGACGGAGGATGTAAGGATTTGGTGTCGAAGCCAAATCAAGAACCAACATTACTTTTGACTGGAGGAGACCTAGAGAGAAACTTCTCAGACCCACTGTCTACCCATTATAAATCTCCTCCCAACCCTGCTGGTCCTTCTCAACATTTCCCTGACCACAGCATCCTCACCGATTCCTCCTCCATTGCCAAGAACAAAGGCTCAATTTCTCAGAGACCTCCCCTGCTGCGCCTGGACAAGTACAGATGCCTTGAGGCCGCCGTTCCTCTCTCCACCTCTCAGGGCGGAACCTCTGTCTCTCGCTCTCCTGTTAAAGACACCGTCTCTGCCCCTATCCACGCCCCAGTATCCTGGAAGGACCCGGAGCATAGCACGGGTCCAAAAAGAGAGGAGGAGCCTCAACCGGAGACCGTGCCCCTTTCTCCTCCTTCTCCTCCTTCTCCTCCTGCCCATCTGACTCCACCCACCATGGAAGGGCAGCGTTCACCCTCGCCTCACTTTGCTCCCCAGAGACTGACTGACAAGCCCCCTGTCTCTGTCTCCCAGCAGGATGAAGCCACTGGAAGGTAGGACATTACCCAAAATCTCCTTACTAACAGCACGGCTTAATGCAGTAGAATGATAAGATGGAGCTTGTCTAGGTTTTCCACTGGCACACCACTGCTGGGTTTCTCTTTCAGCTACACTCTAAACTAAAACAATCACTGGAAATTGTGCTGATCTTCAGTGCAGTGATTTAATGACGACCCGGCTCTCATTATATTCAATCCCATACGAGAGGCTTATTCATATGCGTGTGCTCTGAAAATGGACACTGCTTTCTACAGTAGTTTAAATCAGGCAAATGTCTCTCGTTCAGGATCTTTTTTTTCTTCTTTCTGAAGAGCAGCAGTATTTTTGTATAGGCCTTTCTTGTTCCCAGAAGTCCTTTAACAGGGAGGAGTCAAGGGGTTGGAGTGTGCTATTATGTTGTGCATGAAGGAAAAAAAAGAAAAAAAAACCCTGTCATGTTTAGGCAGGACGATAGAATATCAATATCACAATATATTAACGTCATGATACAATTTTTTTTATTATTATTAATGTTTTTTTTTATAAGTATAGTCAGTTGTCAGTGCTTTTTTTAACTCCATTGTTACTCACTGTAACATATCGTTGGACGTAATAATCTATTTTTGCACTGTTTTCACTCCTTTTCCTTGCCAAATTCTTAAATCTTTTGCAAATGTTGGAGAAAAACATCTGAACTCTATTGTTGACAAAACTAAATAATACATATTGTGTGTCGTGAATGTTTTCAAGCATCACAATATGATATTTATGCCATATCGTTCACCCTTTTGTCATGTTGTATGACTTTTAATCAGACCGTGTTTATGCGTAGGCTCACAGTAACTTGACTGTAGATGTATTCAGAGTTTAATGGCAGCAGCAGTTTCCCTGCGCATAACCTCTCATTTTTAAGAGCTTCTATTTCTAAATAGTGAACGTGAATTTTTAATTTTACTCATGAAAATTATATTATTTAGAAAAAGTTATCTGTTCCAGGGCAGCTTGTGTTGCAGTTTCTGTGTACCCTGCTTTTTTTTTTTTTTTTGTATCAAGAGTCTGATTTCTCACTGTTTATTCTGCATTAGGATGGACACGGTGATTGACGACAGCACCACGGTGAAAAAAGTGCCCATCAAGATCGTCCACTCTGAAAGTAGTACAGAGAAAGAAAATCGACAGTACCTTCACCCAAGCATTGAGGCCCTGCCCAACTCACAGGGGCCCACAATCTTGTCTCTGTCCGGTCTGGGAGCCCCAGAGCAGTCTTCCTCTCCCTTCTGCACATATACACGGCGAAGGGAGCAGGTGAACGAGACCATGGGCCCTCAGAAGGAGCACGAGCCTCATGCTGATGTCTCAGGGCCCCAGGAGCCACAGAAAGGCCCATGTGTGGATCAGAGCACTAACGGAGTCTCCTCAGTCAGCCTTAGTGCTTCCTCTCACTCTGTGGAGGATGAGAAGAGAGAGGTGTTGGCCCGGGATATCATGGACAAAGATAAGTCCCTGGCGGACATTTTGGACCAAAGTAAGAGGAGGACCACTATGGATCTGATGGAAGGGATTTTCCCCGAAGGAGAGCAGCTGGTGGAGGAGGCGCACCAGCGCAGAAGAGCTGCCCCCAAGCTGACCACCTCACGCAGCTCTGAGGAGAGGTCAGGCCATGGTTTTACTCTCTTTTTTTTTTTTTCTTCACTATTCTCTCAAACACACACAATGTGCTTGATGTGTGTTCGCTAACTGATACTTGGTGACTATTTTAAGTGTCCTTTGATAGTTTACATCTTCAATACCAAAGTTGCTGTGCATGCATGTGGCCCCCTGGTGGTGCAATATAAAATTGCAATTTGATACTTCTCAATCATTTGACCTGAGGATTTGTTTTCTGGTTTGTGTTAATGATCAAACCTAAAGAAAATTACTCAATTAAGTGCTTCACACAAGCGTGTTCACACACGCTCCAGGCAAGTTTTCCATTCAGCAAGTAAACTTGTAGATCTTTTGATCCTGTAATGTTGTTTGGACGCCACAATTGTTCCATTAATAAAACCCGTCCTTGCGTCCTCAGAAGGGAGGAGGACAGCATGGCAGCGGCGTCTCTGGTGACCAGCTCAGCGTATTACAGCACGTCGGCTCCCAAAGCGGAGCTGCTGATTAAGATGAAGGACATGCAGGAGCAGAGTGTGGAGCTCGAATCAGAGGAGGAGCTGGAGGAGGAAAACGACACTGAACTCGCCAACAAGAAGGTAGTGCTCGCTCTGCACGCACCCACTACACTGACCTGTGTTGCCCTCGCTTGTAACATACTGCTCAGTCAGCTGTTTGGCCACCACACTACATCAAAACTAATAACCTGAAACTGGAAATATGGGTGAAATGTGACTGGCCGGTAGTGTTGAGATTAGGCCTGTAATCTGATATCAATAATGACTACTGATGAGTGATGCTGATCTTCGACGGGCGATAATCGTCCATGTTTGGAATGCTGCGCATTACTTCTGCTTTAACCTTATTGTAGAGCTCTGGGATCTCTAATCGGTTTAAAATAACTGATTTAGTCGGTCATACTGGCGGTCTGAAGTTTGCAGCATTGCTCATGGAGTATACATTAGTGGCGATGTAATCAGTCATTTTGATAATTATTTTATCGATATTGCCCATCCCTAGGTCAGACTGATTCTGAGAAACGCATGCAGTTAAATTCTGAGATTCACTGGAAGTAAATGATGCATATATTTGAAATGTCTTTCCTAAGGGGCTTATTCTTCACTAGTGCGGTTTGTTTAGGTAGTTTGGTCAGTTTTTGGCAGGGGAAAAAAAACTACATGGGTAGCAAAAAATTGGCTTATTAAAGAATTTTCCTTTGTCATGTAGACAGAGGTACTTAGTAGTGATTTTAAGACGTATATATTGCACATGGTGCTTAAATGTGTTAACGTTTTCGTTTTAAAGTTGCTGTGTGCTCACTAAATATGCATTAATAATATTTTTTGATATATTTTATACAGTGGAATCTAAAAGTCTGAGAGCACATTGAAAATCCAGCACCATGTTTCACTGTTGTTTTGATCCACTGTGGTATCAATCTCTCTT
>JAOUQW010000015.1:15816914-15831494 GCA_028565825.1 Olivaichthys viedmensis
CTATTCAATAAAGGAGCATTCTATTCTATTCTATTCAATAAAGGAGCATTCTATTCTATTCTATTCAATAAAGGAGCTTTCTATTCTATTCTATTCTATTCAATAAAGGAGCATTATATTCTATTCTATTCTATTCTATTCTCAACAACTCAGTCCTTGGCACTAGAAATTAGCACAAGAAAAAAAAAAGGTTTGTTTTCTAGGTGGAATTTGCTTCATGTTACGTCAATGCTCCTTTCTTTTCTTTTTCTTTTGTTGGGTTTATTATTGCAGTTTTAATAAGGCAACCAGGGAGGATTTTTTCTTAGAGGCAGTTTTTGTTTTCTTGGTGTCATTTCCACGCAGTTGTATCAAGCGTTAAAAAAGCTAAAGTTAAAGTTGGTTTATCAAACGCGCAACATTTCAAACTGTTTTTAATTACGGCCGCATTTTTTTTTTTTTTTTTTTTTAATTCTCCATAGCGTTCTGCTGTACTACATGTGCATGTCTCAGTGCGCCACCTACAGTCACTATGGCAACCTGCGGAGTTCAATGGCCACGCACGAGTCTTAGTTATTGACTCATACGAGACTGGTTCAGTCAGGCGACCAACATTTGTGAAGAAACACTTCAATAACTAAAACACCTGCGGCAGAGCGACGAGCTTCTATTAGCGCTGTGGCTAAAGGGTTCCCACTGCCCTTATTTTCACATTTCTGAATTAAATAATATATCACACATACAGCCCTATATAGAGAGTCTATATAAAGAGTCAAGTGAGCGAATCTGTGTCGGTTCTTCCTGAAATAGATAGACGACGATTAAGTGACAGCTGTACCAAGAATGTGCATCGCAATAAATATATTGTATGTTGTGCAATTTTGTGTGCTATTGAGCACAGTACACAGAACTGTGTGCGTTTATGCGGTGCAAATAGCAGAATGTTGCACAGCGGTTGTCGTATGCTTCGCTCTTTGGGGTCCTTTTAAAGTCCCCGCACAACAATTCATCTCTATGGAAACGTTTGATCTATTTTTTTTTTTTTTTAATCACCATTATCCTGTGCGGACGCTAGATGGCGCTCTGGTTACACGGAGAAATGGCGTGCGGATGCGCGTGCGCTGTAAATGTCTGGTCGAATGCGGTTGCAACAAAACGCTTACATATACACATATATATATACATATACACACATATACACAAAAAAGGCTTTTTGCATAAGCAACAAAATGTGTTGCTTATGCAAATAATGTGGCTTAATTCTCTTCATTGATGAGTGTGGGCGGCCTTTAATCATTCGTCTACAAACGCGGGCGGAGATTTATGCAAATGAGCATACGGGTTCTGCATTAGGAAAAAATGACGTATGCAAATGAGCTCGAGCACTTGCGAAATATGCGTTTAATGCGCGCCTACAGCGTTGTGGGCGGTGCTTATGCAAATGAGCATACGGGTTCTGCATTAGGAAAAAAATGACGTATGCAAATGAGCTCGAACACTTGCGAAATATGCGTTTAATGCGCGCCTACAGCGTTGTGGGCGGTGCTTATGCAAATGACTTCTTCCCAATATGGAAGCCTGTGGAATGAAATATGGCAGAAGCGGGCAAACATGGTGGGCCGACGCCGAGAGCCATGAGAGCGCCGCGGAAGTTTTTGGAAGGCGGACGCCGGACGGCCTGCGTCGCGTTTAAACCTCGTTTGTTTCCGAGTCGCGCTGATTTTGTGTTTCCAAGTGTCGACGGGAATGAGACGTTTGTAATGCATTAGGAAACTTGTTGAGTCCTGCGTTTCGGATTAAAGGAGGAGAGGAAGAGGAAGAGGAGGAGAAGCGCAGACGATTCCCCCGGTGCTCCGGTGCTCCGGTCCCGGCGTCCCGCGGTCCCGGCGGCGCTATGCCGTGGCTCAGCGGCTCCAAGCGGAGAGAGAGCTCGGAGCTGCCGCTGCCCGCCGGCTGGGAGGAAGCCCGGGATTACGATGGCCGAGTGTTTTACATCGACCACAACACTCGGCAAACTTCGTGGATCGACCCGAGAGACAGGTAAAGCCTGAAGAAGTGGAAGTTCTCCGTATTCCCGCCCGAAGTCAGTGGCTTGCAGCCGTTAGAAGAGTTGGCCGGAGGAGCTAAAGAGCTAGCACAGGCGCTAACGTGTCTCGTCTTCTTCTTTTTGTGTATTAACGCCGCACATCTCCACCGCATGCAGCCGGTAAAGTGACGCGAGTGCGGTGCGCAGCGTGTTTCTTCTCATTGTAGCTACATAACATCACGCCACGAACCACGTTACACCGCAGCCGCACTGCGGAGAGTGTTTACACGGACTGAGAACTTACCTGTTGGTCCTGGCAGCGCACTGTATTTAAGGGTTTCTTTCTTTTTTTTTTTTTTTTTTGTCAAAACATTCATCTTAGTATGTTTACATGGGTCACGTTTTTTAAAATATAAATATATATATATCACCAAAAAAACAAAAAAAAGTAATCTTGCAAAAAATGTCAATTTTGTAGTTAAATGGGAACAGCAGCTGAGCTATATTATTGTAACTAGGGATGCACTGATTAACCTTTTTTTTCTTTTCTTCCCATTTTCGATACGATATCAGAGCTCTGAGTATCGTGATACCGATCCGATACTGACATCCTCACAGCAACTGAGCTGACTCCATGCACGCTGATGTTGCCAAGTAATGCGAAACGTCAGAAGTGTGATGGTGGCTCTCTATCCTATGTTTAATACATGATCCGTGTTGTCGGTCAACATGCACGTGCATCAGTCGATCAGATCGAAAGAGTATGTTGAATCCCATCCGTTACTGATCCAGCGTCTCGGACCAGTATTGGCCACGGATCGGTGCGTTCCTAAAAGTAACCTCTCTACCATGGTTGTGACTCAGTCCATCCACTTTGAGAATGAACACTATAGTGCAAAAAAACAAAACAAAAACCCACCCGGTATACCTCGTGATGACGGACCTGCCATCAAATGATTCTCTTCGTATGAACTTTTTGTTGACCGCCTCACCGGTCTGTTTAAGACACTGAAGCTTTGACGTTGTTCACGTTCGATCATAAAAGCAGGAGAGTTTGGCCGATAACATCATCTGTGAGGGTCTGTCCCCTAAAAATGGCTTTAACACTCAGAAAACCATGAGAAACCCTTTATCCTATTTCAAATTTGTGAATATATGGACTGAATGGCTGATTTTTAGGTTTTACCTCTTAGTTGGTTAATAAATGGGAACAAATTGGGTATTTGGAGAGATTCCTTAAAAATGAATTACATCTCCTTCCAATACTCCTCTATATATGTAATAAACGGTTAAGAAAAAAAGGTCATCTGTCTGTTGCTCTTTAAACTTATTTTTTTTTAAAAACCTCCTGCAAATTCAATACTCTGAAGTCTCTGTAATGTCTAATACAGCAAAACTAGTGAGAAAGGGTCAATTTTGTAGATGCATATTTAAGCCATTTTTGGTTGTCCAGCAAACCAGGTCTTAATGCCACTGGCTTTCAGTTTCGTTGGTGCTTTAGTAGTGAACAGGCAGAAATTTGACAATCTAACAGCTTTATCATAGAGAGGTACCTAGTTATATAGGTCACCTCCATACTCCTAACCTAAACCTTTTTACACATCCTACATAATACTTGTACCTTATAGCAATAGTTTTATAGTTTATAGCAATAGTTTATAGCAATGTGGTGGCACCCCTCGGTCGCCATCGTTTCACTAACATCAAGGCGTATTTTCCCTCTAGATTTATCTGAGTGTAGTGCTTACGGTACTTGGTTACGCCAAAGTTTGATGATATTTCTAAACCTTTTAAATGGTATTATTTTTATCGTAATGATTGCAGCATCCTCGAAGGAATGCTGACAGAAAAACAGTTAACAAAGCATTGACACAAAATCAGCGGGATTTCTCGTGATTGGGCGTTATTGTCATAGAAGGTCTTTTTTCTCTTTCTTTTTTTTCCTTTTTGAAAAAATATGGCCGCATAATGTAAACAGAGCGCAAATGAAAGAGAGAATTGAAGCAGAGCTCAAAGTTCCATGTGCAAATATGTGAGGAATGCTGCGCTGGGCCACTGGGAAGGCAGTGTGCATGGGCTTTGTGAGGCCTGCGTTTTCACCAGCGCAGAAACAGCCTGAAAACCAGACTTTCACCCAGACTCGCCGACACACGAGTCCGCTCGAATTATATAGGGACGATTTGCTGCGACTTTAATAACATTTTATTTTATTATTATATTGCCTTGTTATATCATTTTCCCAAACAGTATATATGTGTTCGAGTACCTCAAAGAGAGATGGCATGCAGTACTGGCCAGTTTTTGATAGAAACTTGATATACATTGTGCATGTATGACCAATATTTAAACGTTATGTATAGATTCCTTAATCTCGTATCAGTGTACAAAAACTAGACTATACAGATTGATAACAATGCCTGGCTCTCTTATAAAATCTGCTCCCTAAGACACATTTCTCCTAATACACACTTGGTTGTTTTTCCTCAAAATCCTAAAACTTCTGAGAGATTCTTCTAATAATTTGTTTCAGCCAAAAACTTCTTCTCCAGTTCCTGAATTGACATTTTACCTGAATTGATATATTAATTCATGTCCACCCGTAGTTTACAAAAACATTTAGCACTTTGACATGGCGTTTAATGACATGGGACAGATGCACAGGTAGAGCTGAAATGTGATTAAGCTAACGATCTCAAGTACTGATTGAGTTTTCATATAATATGTTTTCTTAAGCCATTTCGGCGTCGGTTGAAGATGAAGTGCATATTTTTTTGCACGACAGGCTTTGGTGGTCTGTCTTGGCCGACATCATCAGTCAACACGCTGCTCCAGTTTGAGCTGACGCTGTGTTTTCAGGCCGACGTGCTACGTGCTTGCCCCCTCCTCACATTCTCCGCTTATCTGCTCACAAAGTGATTCATCTGAGGACTGGCTGAAAAAATGCGGAGGCCTAATCAACAACCTGTGTAAAATGGCAGAGTCTATTTGTCTGTTTATCTTAAAACAGACAATCAGGTTTGAACGAACATGGTGCTTTATTGATGTAAAACTTTGTGTTGCTTAGCGGTATAAAGATCATGACTGATTATTTTTTGTGCCGTACGATCCAACAGCACCTTAGTCTCGGTTCGACAGTTCTTTATTAGATAGATTGTGTATGTTCAGGAGAGAACATGAATGCTCAGGGAACTAGATAACAGGATGATGATAATAGGAATTACAACACTAGTATGGATGCCTTTGATGATTTGTTTTAAAGGCATTAATCATTAATAATCATAAAATAGTTAGTTATTTAGATTAAAGATGCAGCCTTTACAATTTGTTTGATAATCATGCTTGTTAAATATTTAAAAAAACAACCCAACAACTATCTATTATATGTGTTGCCAAAATCATCATTTAATATTTATATGAGCACATCTTCATGTATTTTCTTTCCTGCGGTAGTGTGTTAAAGCCTCAGTGATGGATTAGAGAAGCACAAAGTATTAAGCTCTGCAGCGTTGACCTTCTGAACCTTAACAGGCCAATGTCAGAGTGCAGAAACCCTAAAGAAAGAATGATTTATTTGCCGCTGGAGCAGAAATCCTGAGTTTTTTGGCTCAGAATAATGAATTACAGTTTCTACATGTCAACTATTGAGTTTTAATCAACTTGAATTTGTTTGCTTGAATTGCAAAAACAAATGTAAAGATTGTGGCTTCAATTCTTCCTCTTTAGACTTGCCTGAACTTTTATGGTGAGTAATGTAGTGAGTCGCTGGAATCTAGATAAGAAAAACCTGATATACTCGTAATGTGACGCTGATTACTGTCTCAGAAATCTCATATTTCCCTCAGTGTCTGCCTGGAAAGCAGTGGTCGGGTGTAAGGTGCGTGTTTAGGAGGGGGTCTAACTACAGGTCTGGTGTGCATGACCCAAGGAACTGAAACGGCAGCGTTTAAGTTTTAATGTGTACTGTGGCCTTATATTACTGAGGATTAGAGTCACGGTCATGGCTGTGTCATGTCTGATTACTGTAAATGGCAGGCAGGATGCGTCACATTTAGGCTGAGTCATCTACTTCTGAATGTAGCCTCAGCTTTAATAGCAGTCTTGTATAATATTACTTTGATATGGTCAGCAGCATGAACATGGATTAAATTAATCGAATCGGTTGGTGAGTGAACTAATGCTTAGATAGATCGTATTGTCTGTAATATTAAGGGTCATGCAGGTGTCCATGCCAACACATGAAGCCATAGTCATGACCATGTCAAAGCTGATTGTCAGGCTAGTGTTAAGTGTGTTTTTGAAGCTGGCTTATATAGAAAATGGTCATTTTTATAATGTTATGTAATGACTCACGTTTTACTTTTGAACATTATCGCTCTATAGACCAGGCCTGGGACAATGTTAGAATGTCGTCTCGGGTGTGGTTTATACTTCTGACCTTTTCTTTGTCGTAAACGTATTGTCAACGGTTTCATGCCAAAGAACATGAGTTTTTGGGTTTTGCTGGTCAGGTGACAACTTGTTGTGTAAACTGTGATTGGACTGTGAATTCACTACACAGTCCGTTGGGAAAGATGTGGAGTTACTCTGTGAAATAGGGCTGCGCTCCAACAACCTGGCCCTCACTTCTCAGCCTCTCTTACATATACACGCACGCACGCACGCACACACACTAACACATCATGAATGCATGGTTTGGGCAAACAGTTACTGGAGGTCCTCAGCATGTCATAAGGGTGGTGCACACACACACACACGTGCTTGTATCAAGCACAAAAAAAGGAAAAAAATCTTCAAATATCTATTTCAGATAAAAGACACAACTGCTTGTGTTGAACTAGATATTCTCCAATATTCTTATCTCTTATCAAGTCTTAAAATCTTCTACCCCATCACTTTAAACTACGGGTGCCATTTTTATTCATTTTTTTTATACAATACCAGTATCAAAGCTCTGAGTATCAGCCAATATCCAATATTAATTCAGTCCAGAATAATATGTCTTTCGTTCAGCCAAGTATGCACATCCAATAGCAAATAATAATCCTAACGGAGCTACTTTGCATTAAAAGAAGGAAACCATCAGTCAACATCACACACATTCATGGCCCGTATAAAAAAATACATCCGTGATTCGGAAAAAAATACCAAATTTGATCCAATGCAGCGCAGCGCTTCTGGCCATGCTCCGTATCAGATTGGTGCATTCGTACTTTAAACCTGTGTGAACCTTGTGCCATGTATCGCCCTTTGTTTTTATTGAGATTATACATTTCTGTACAAAGGCGGATTGCGTTTTTCACACACGTGACAGTCGAGTAAGACATGACACTGGTTTATGTATTGAGGGTTCTAAGTTCCTGCTTATGCCATTTATATCGGGGAATGTTTTATTCTACTGTATCTGTATCTGAATGAAATTTGTTACATCCTCTCATAATTAGAGGAGGCACTGAAATGCAGACACCTATGCGAAAAGCATGTCCTTTGACATTGTTGGATGAGATGTTATGAGTTTTGGGCGAGGCTCACTTTTGTGAAGTGTTCTGCAGAGCCGTAAGACAGTAAAACGCAAAACGAGTCGTGTCTGATGATCTCCTCGGGTAGCCCAT
The DNA here is from genome assembly GCA_028565825.1 of Olivaichthys viedmensis. Lineage (NCBI taxonomy): Eukaryota > Metazoa > Chordata > Actinopteri > Siluriformes > Diplomystidae > Olivaichthys > Olivaichthys viedmensis. The sequence continues at coordinate 15,824,529 of JAOUQW010000015.1, forward strand.
CCATCTCTGCTGAGTTTCTGTGGAAGACTGTTGTGTCTGTGGAATGAGCACAATGTGAGGCATGCCTACGCTAACGCCCGAGGCCCAATAGCTGACAGAGGCCCCAGACAAAGCCGGCCAGCCGAGGCAGCGGTTCCCATGTGTTCCCCCCCCCCCCAACTCATTCCCCAGACCCCTGCGGTTCCCTTTATTCTTTATTAGCTCTCTTGCACAACGGCCACGGCCAGGCCCGCCGCTCGGCAAAGTGGAGCCGTTAGACGTGGTCACATAGCACCCCAAATTCAGTTCTTCTGGAAAGTAGGAGCCGTGTTACCAGCACCAAAAGGTTATTCACATGAGCTCAACCCCCTCCACTCTTGGCTGTTTTTCTTCTCTTGGTGTTTTCATTCTGCTTTTTTGGGGTGGGGGCCTTTTTGTTTTCTTTTTAAATGGGTTGCCCAACATGTCATTGTTTCATGTGTTATCAGTTGTCTGTGTACGTGCATGTGTGTGCTTGTGTGTTTGAGGTTCGGCTTCCTGATGGGACAGCTTGTTACCTCTTTCCATAGGTTATCTTCTTTCATTTTGATGACGTATTGTAGCTGTATAATCTGAAAGCAGGATGTAGAGGTGTTATCAGAAAGGGAAACCTCCTTGACCGTTTATGGGCCTGTCCTCTTAATGCCGCTGTGGACAGATCATGACCGCAATCAATAGAAGGGTAAAGGGCTGTATTATGGCCTTTCTGTCCCAGAATCAAAGATTTATAAGCCCTAGTGACCCTAACTTCTTTTATTAAACGTAAAAATAATCCATGTGGCTAATTTAAACAAACAATATATCTTTTTTATTTTTTAAACACATTTTTGCGTTACCTCTCCTAATAAGTTGCATGAGATCTATCTGCCTGTGTGAATTATTATTTAATTTTTTTTCATTGCCAGTTTCAAAATGTACGATTTCCTATTTCTCCTTGCAACCTTACTATGGGCTTTAATATTCACAAATAATGGGATGCAAGAGTTACTGGAACATGTTAATGCTACTCTTTACTGGCAGCCATGTCAGTGTAGCAGTGGCGTCTCTTTTACGTTCTTTGTGACTGAGAAAAATGTGGTGTGTTTGCAGAAGTTGGTGTAGTGTCACTAAGTTCAGGAAAGGATGTAAATAAAGGGTGAATTCATCTCCAGTTTGTTTTGTGCGTAGTCGGATTTTGGTATGCCAAGGTTAGTCGCGCTTAATTCAGCCTGTGAAACGATGCCAACGTGATCCTCAGAGCCTCACTGTGTACTAAGCGCTCTGTTCTCGCCACTGCCCTGCTGGTCACTGACCCACTCTGTGAATGCATGTTGCTCACTCGCACTCAGGGCTCAGGGCTTATTTACGCTAGCTGGGCACGCTCAGTCGCTCACAGGTTATGCCGATCATGCCAGGAATGTTAGTCGAGCAGGATTTGCTACGCTCCTCGTGGCTGCTTACTCAGGAATCTTTGCACCTGGGTGCAAGAGATAAAAAAATTCAGTGTTTTTGAGAGACATCATAAGCACATTTTTCTTATTATTATTTGGCCTGAAGGTGTTTATTGCACAACTCTGCTCTCATTATCAGCAAGTATTTTCCCCTCAAGGATCAAATCTTAAGTATTTTCTCTTAAGTATTTCACTCATGTTTGCCTTCAGGCAAGTTAAATACAGAATTTTAATCATTGAAAAACAGTGAAATGTTCAACAAACGGTCAACTGGTGTTCAAAATCCAGAACTGCCACAGAGCCACTGTTGGACTCTTGAGCAAGACCCTTATGGTTCTTGCATTTCTCCACGCTCAGTCTTCCCCATCTTCCAAGGATGAGAGCTAGCACGAGGGATAGTTTTTGGCAGATGGTATCTAATTGCATCTGGAGACAGAGATTCTACAAGCTACTTATAGTAGACCTATTTCCATAAGATGCTAGACATAATGTAAGGAGGGGACGTGCGTACTGAAATGCTCAGCTGCCCAGGGGGCAGCTCACTCGCTTGTCCTGAAACGGAGCAGCAGCCTCTCCGACGGGGGAATACATAAATGACATTCCTCCTAAAGTTGTAATCTCGTGTCTTCTTTTAACCCGGGAGTGGAATTTTAGGATCGACACTTGTGGACGCTCGTTCCATATGGATCTGCGTTAACCGGCACCGCTGAGTGAGGCGTCGGCGTCAGCGGGAGGGCGTTTGGTTATTTGCGGTTCATATTCGAGTTAAAAATGGGGCCATATAGCATTTTCTGCCGTGCTTCTATGGCCATGTATGACTCTGTCTAAACTTGGGGATGCTGCGCATTTGTTGTTTTTATAGTTGCGTACTTGGTGGACATCATTCCTGAGGTCTGATGGCTGACTTTTTCAAGCCTGGGACATGAGTTGTTAATATTTGAGCATGGCAGAAATGTTAATGCCTGCCTTAAGGGCGAACAGAATCCTTTTTTATCTCTGCAGTTTCAGTGACGAACAGGCCTGAGACAGACGGGTGATGTGGAATTTAGACTAGTGTTTGTCATTTAGACTGGTGTTAATGAGCTTAAACAATGGACTTGAAGGTGCAGGATTGTGTATGGTGTTTTAAGTACTAGGTCTTGTAGAAGCTTGTATTAATGGTGCTTTTGTGTTATTTTGTAACTCTGGTTCATCAGAGTGCCTTTACCTCTGTGGTGATGGCTATACAGTTTGCTACATGTATTATGATCGTGTTACATATGCGCCCTTATTCCAGATTACTATAGTGCCTAAAGTAAATTCCCCCCTGAATGTGTATAAATATGCGAAGAATCCGGGGTGATCCACAATCGAGGTATGGACAGTTGAGTGTATAGCTTCAAATCAGCGAAATGGTGAAGACCACAAAGATATTATTGCTGTTTAGACTGGTTGAGACGAGACAAAGTTACCAGGCCTGTGCACTATTTTCCAAAGGAGGATCATGCTGGATCCAGATGTTCTTGTACATCCCTTGATTGCAGCAATCCAGACTCTGAAATGCATCACAGTAGTACTTCACCTCCTGTTCCGTATAGTAGCTCTTAACCACTGCTTTGGCTTTGTGGCTGTGTGCACTGTGTAAGGGTTAGCACTGCTTAGCGCTGAAAGTGGTTGACAAGTTCCTTTAACAATACAATTACATCAGTGGCAAAAAAAAAGCACCGCTTAAAAGTCCCACAGAAGTGAGGCCACCCTCGCCCATGGCGGCACGCTGTCTAAACGTAGGCAGCGGATTAATTAAGCCAATAAAAGTTTCCTTGTAAAGTTATACAGAGCTGATCAAACACGCATAAAAGGCAATGCCTACAGCATCCGCAATCCCATTTATTAGCTTCTTAACACACCCATGTGCCGGCCAAATCTGAAACCCTGCTGCTGTATTTTGCACAATCAGGCAAGGAAAACAGTTCAGAGAAGTGTTAAAGATAGTTGGCTACTATAATTAAGTTTATATGGGAATTTTTTTTTTTTTTTTTGGGAAACCCATTTTTGAGCAGGAATGCAGAGGCTGTTGTTTTTTTTCCGAGCATCTTAATTTGCGGCTGGAATGCTGGTCCGCGCTTTTGTTGCTGAAGACCGAAGGCTGAAGCTGGAGGAGAGACGGCGTAGATGTCCAGACGAGGCCTGGACACTCGGAGCAGGCTCCAGTTACACATGCCTTTCCCACCAGGGAAAAGCACAACACTCCATCCGGATGGAAATATCCACTGAGAAACATCAGCGAGACAACACCAGAGAGCAGATTATAATAGAATTAGCAAATGTCTCATGCTAAATGTGTCGCGTTGGAGCGCTTTTCATTTTTAATTCTGGCCTTAACGCTAGAATCTTTCACGCTCCCTGGAGAAAGATTCCTGAGAATCTCTGCCTCTCTCGCCCTGTCTCTCTGCTTCTGTCTCCCTCCATCTCCATCTCTCATTCTCTTTCTCTCAGCGAAAACAATCCCAAGATGTGGAGCATGTGAAAAACCCAGTTGCTGAATTTTAAACCGTTTCAGTACAAGACAGAACGCTTGTTCATAGCATTAGCCTGTAAAATAGTTGAACTTTCTTACCCAGCAGCAATGAGTATCTTTTAAAAAGATTTATTTTGTTCATTGGCCTACTTCTGTGCTACGTTGACTCTAATCCAAAATGTTTTTTGTTTTTTTTTAACAAAAAAAACAACAACAGTTTTGCTGTTTGTTTAAAAGTCACTCGTTTCCCCTCCCCTGTCTTTCCTGCTGGAAGAATCTTTGAGAAATTCCCAAGTCTTAAAATAACTCTCGGGCCCATAGCCCTTTTTTCCTTTCTGATGCTGGAAGCTTTGGTGAGTCAGCACACTGAACGCTGTGAGAGCTCTCCTTCTGGCAGTGCCGGTTTCCTCTCTGGAAGAAAGGCGTGGTATGGGAAGATCAGCTCTCTCAGCACACACACGGTCTTTGAGAAACTCAAAGAAAACATTGGAGAAACTCGCAAGTCACTACTACGCTTATTCAACAATAGATTTTGTGCACAGTTTTAAAAAATAAATAAATCCAGCCCCTTTATAGGCTGTGTGCTGTAGTTATACTATTACTATGTGCTTCAGATCCGGATCACAATCGAAATGCTGGTTTTTGGGCTCAGCATCAAAAAGTGATCTCATTTTGGCGCATAGTGTTGGGAGACTCCTGCTTTTAGTGCCTCCATGACTTAAAGGCGTCTGTACGTTTCCATGGTTTAGATTGACGATCGCTTTCACGTTTAAAAACGGCTAAATAGGGACTACGCACAGCTCCATCGGTGTAGATCCTGCCGTTCGGAGTGCAGCACGCTGTTGTTTTTGAAAGCTCTGCAGAAAGAGGAAACTGGCCTGAGGTTCCTGGTCAGAACGCGGGGTGGTCCTGTTTCCTGTCAGAGGTTCACGTCTCCCATTATGTCTAAGCTCATAGTGTGTGTGAGAGAGAGAAGCTGATCTGTCCGGCCCGTGTATGTGTTCTCTTTATGGGGGTGTTCTGTGATTTAGCAGGGGAGAGCTTACTGTAGAGCTGTAAAATGAGCTGAGAACACAGAATAGAAAATTAATACGTGCATCCGTTTTGTGTAACTATTATTATTATTATTATTATTATTATTTTATATTGTTATATATTTTTTATAATTGATGAAATTATAAAAAGCCTTGATAGAGGACTATCTTTGGAACTCCACAGTAGGTTGGTAATATATTCCATTTGATCATTTTATTGGTGTGTTTGAGGGACGAATAAGAGCTGTGGGTGAGCAGTAGTTACAGCATGACCTGTGATGGGACTTGACCAGGGTGCACAGCAGATCATATGCTCTCTGTTGGTATCAAGATTTGGCTTTATTGAAGACCTATATGGAGGTCAATAATACTTCGATGTTCAGCTTCTGTTTGTTGGGTCTTGCCCTTGTTTCGTCTTTTTTCCTCGATGCAATTGCAGGTTGCATCCACATGATTCGAGTTCCCAGAAGATCGTATGACATTGTGGGTAAAGCTCTCCTAGCTGAAAGCTCAATACTGATATTCACATGGTGATTGTGTGGGATACATTGATTTTTGTTTGTGTGAGTGTGCTAGTGAGAGAGAAGGGAACATGGCTGAGAGAAGTTGAATGGCTATGTTCTTACAGTCTGCCCTGAGGAAGCTTTGCATGTTTCCATTTCACTGATCTTCCTGATTAGGTTAAGGAGATATAGTGGAGTTGAATGCATTTCAAGATATGCGAGGCTGTGGGTAGACATGGGCTTTAGGGCAAGAATATGTTATTTGCATACAGTATGCTTGATACACAAGCCTTATCTCGACTGTTCTGTTTTCTAAAAGTTAGCAAGTTTCTGAATAGGACAAAGAAAAGGAAAAAGACTTGCGCTTGAAATAAGTGAAACTGCCTACATGCCATAAATGACCTGATCAAATAATGACGTGTTAATAATCCGTATGAGAAAGTGTTATAGTGCAGGACTGACTAGGGCAATCCACCAATCTAATTTTTAATTAAAAAAATTGAGCGTGTCTCAATGGTGTCACAGTTCTTGTATTTTTGAAAAGGTTTTGTTTAAAATTAAGATTGGGAACAATTAGTAACTCAAGACTGTCTCTACAGGTTTGGGTTGCTTGCACACTTGCAGCAGTTTTGTGAACCATTTCTTAGAACCCAAGTGTTTGTCTTTTGAGATTCCATGTCTTTTGATGTCTAATTATAGTGTAACATGGATCACATGTTTGTTTGTAAAAGGGCTGTGATCTATATGATCATTAAATTAGTCACAGGCCAAGAGTATGCCTAGTGGAGCATCATTATTTATTCGGATATGAAATATTAGCATATTACCTAGTCCTAATGGTTCTAATTTGAAGTTGTTCCAGCAGTTCTTTGGAAAATGCTCTGAAGTTCCTATTTATCTTTTTCAAAAATGTGGCATGTACCTGCAGGCACAACTGCCATACATGCCTTGGGTGCTGCACATTTCCTAATTCCCGGTACAAGGATTGAAGATGTTAAAATGGAGTGGCCACCATGGTGTGCTGAGTAGTGGAGCCCTGTAATGGGGTCGTATATGAAAATTAGTACCCACACACAATCAACCTTCCTCTTTTGATTAAAGGTACCAAATGCTAAAACTGACCTAATGTAGCTTAATGATTACTGTTTTGTTTTGTTTTTTTTTCAATCTGATGGTTTCACAATGGTGGATGAAGCCTGAATGTTGAAATCAGCCAGGCAACTGTAACTGTCATGCAAAAATGTCCCACCTCATTCCACAACATAGAGTGGGGTCCAAAAGTCGGAGACCACATTGAAAATCTGGGATTGTTTTCATTGCCACTGTATGACACTCAAAAACCCTTAGCTGAAACTGGATCAGTCGTATCCAAAGCACGATCAGGCAGAACAAAAGTGACACAACATGAGAAGAGCAATACATAAAGCTTTGTTCACTGAGAGAGAGAACAGCAACTTCATCACAGATACAGAATATGCTGAATA
>JAOUQW010000015.1:15856367-15869600 GCA_028565825.1 Olivaichthys viedmensis
ACCTGTTTTTGCTTTCATTGTGGAGTATTGTGTGTAGATTGATGAGAAAAAAACGAGTTGAATCCATTTTAAGATGAATCTGAAACATGGCATTCTACCTCTTTTAACACACCTGATTCGACTCCTCAGCTAATTAGTTATCTCTGAATTAACCAGAGTTTTACACTCTTACTTTAGAGAATGTAATCAAAGCAACTTGTAGATCAGAACAACATGTGTATCTGCCAATATTAAAGGAATATTACAGCATTTCTTTTAACCTTGTCTCCATATACTCTATATAGAACCATTAAGGGTTCTAGATGGAACTTTTTTCCTTAAGAGTGTACTGCATCTGTAGCATATGTGTGATTACCACGGACAACAATATTAACAGGTTTACCTTTCATGAGAAAAGAACAGAAAACCTGTTTACTTGAATATGACTTCCAATGGAAGTCTAAGGTCAGTTGTTGGGGCAACTGCCCCAACGTTTGTTCTTTTCTCAGTACAGTAAAATGTGTCAAAATTGGTTCCATCTAGTACCATAAAGGGTTCTTTGGTTTGTCCCTCTGGAGGAACCCTTAATGGTTCAATATAGAGCCCTACAACAGAGGGTTTCCCTTGTAGAAAAGGTTCCAATTTAGAGAGCTGGAACTGCTAACCATCCAAAGAACCTCTAAACCCCTTTTTCTAAGGGCATTAATAGAGCTTTGGGTTAAAAAAAATGCTGAAATATACCTTTACAATTGTGTGTATTTATGTATCCTCACAGCTCTCTGTCTGTCTGTCTCTCCCTCTCCCTCTCAGAGTGTCCAGTATTCAGCACCAGCTGGCCAAGTTGGACAGTGAGAGCTGGTCTGGACGTGCTGAGGCCGATCGGGACCGTGACTGTCTGCAGCTGCTGAAGGAGAAGGAGGCGCTCCTGCAGGAGCTGACGCTCCTCAACCAGCAGCATCACTCCCCGGAGGTGCTGGTCCAGCTGGAGGAGGAGAGACGCAGGCTGGAGGAGGAGGTGCAGAAAGCCCAGAGCATGCAGAGCCAGGGGGCCAACCAAAGGTCAGCACCTAGCATCCAGTCCATTGTTGCTAGGCAGCATCGTCCCAAAATAATAACTAGAGTACTGTTTAGGAGTTCATTACAGTGGTAGTAAAATGCTAGTTTTTTAAGATGGCATTCCAGTCACAAGAATGTTCCGGTTTGCTGAACAGCATGTGGGCTAACCCACTGTGTGCAGTGAGCAAACCCAAGATTCTTTACGGCGGGAGGAAGAAGGGTGTTATCAGCAAAAAGACACAGAAAAGCAGTAAACAGTTGATATTGAATTCCAAAACATCATCATGATGGCATTGTTGTGTATCACTATCATGCAGCCATGGTGGTTCAGTGTAGATGCTCTCAGGTAAATAAGGGCACCCTCATTGCCTCAGCGGGGGCACAGAGGGTGCCATAAGGCACTGCTTACTCTCTACTCATAAGGATAGATGTTGTGGAACCAGTAAGATATCCTCAAAGGTTTAGTCAGTTCAGTTCAAGCCACAAGTGTATTCTTTAACTGGAATATTTTTATGATCAAATGTAATGTTACACAATATGCATATTCATTAATGCATTAAATCCAATAATTGGTATTTAGCACTGATGTTAGGATTTGTAGTTTCTCCATACCATGTAAAGGTGTTTTTTGTGTAAATGCACACATGGAAAAAGCAGAATATACCATACATCTGTGTGGCTACATTTACATGCAGACTAATAATACGTTAATAAACAAACTGATGGTTCAATCGCAATAAAAAAAAACTTTAATGTATACACCTAATTCAGAATAGAGTAAATGGATTGAGGCCAATCTGAATGAAATTAAATAAGGTGGGTAATCCATTTGATAATAAATACTGTGTAAACCTAACCTAAAAAGAATCTTCATGTAATCTTCAAATTCATGTTACACATTTTAAAAGATTTTAAAATAATTGTGAGGTCGGATGGCGGGCGAAGGCATCCAACTAATATTTCAAAGCCGAGCAAATGCGTTTTGTTGAGACTGGCATCTTTTAGAATCTTTTTGTTATGGTAATTTGGACACTAAATGCCAGTCCTTGCAGGCCTGTTAACGGAGTGTCAAGTTTAGGGTAGATGTAAACCGTTCATTTAGGATCTGCAATTGGAATGAATTCATTCAGGTTTCATGTAAACATAGTGTGTATGTGTGTTACATAGGATACTTCAGCAGGAGAAGAGGAATGTGTTACTGAGGCAGCTGGAGGAGGCAACCCGCATCACCACCTATCTACACTCTCAGCTCAAGAGGTACACTGTGCACATACACACTTCCAAGTCCAGTTGACTGGACATAACTGTGGACATACACACACAGAACATTACATGGTAAAGACAAATTGACCAGATATTATTTGCATGGAATCTGCATGGGAAAAATGAGCTATAATCTCTAACTGTACACCTACAAGGTGCATCACCAAGGTAGGCGTATCTAATAAAGTGACCAGTAAGTGTACACAGTGAAAACCCCAGTAACGCTGCTGCAGTTAATGCACTCGTACCAGCGCCACATGTCAGTGTCACTGCTATATTGAGAATAGTCCATCCAACCAAATAATAACTCAGCGGTGGTCCAGTGACGGTCCATTTTCATCTATGGCGGAGGTAGAGGGGAGCTGACAAATTGTACATCGCAACAGATGGGCTTCAGTCAGTAATTGTAGACTTAAAAAGTGGCATTTATAATGGATACGTTTCATAAAGTGCCCACTGAGTGTGTATATGTATATTGTAACTTAAATCAATTGGTTTAGACATAAATAAGCTTACATACTCAACAGCTTCCTTGTCTCCCTCCTCAGTCTCTCAGCCAGCACCTTGACTATGTCATCCAGCAGCAGCCGTGGCTCTCTGGCCTCCAGCCGAGGCTCGTTAGCCTCTAGCCGTGGCTCTTTGAGCTCGCTCAGCTTTACCGACATCTACGGCGTGCCCCAGTACGAGCGCCAGGAGGCCTGCGTGGACATGCCCGAGCCCACCTGGCGCTACCCCGTGCCCGTGGAGGCTCCCTGCAGAGACGTCTCTTCTGTGTTTGGGCCCAAACGGGCCCACGAGGCTCCGCAGTCCCTCACCTCCCTCTCGTCGCGCTCGTCTCTCTCCTCCCTCTCTCCCCCCAGCTCTCCCATGGACACGCCGTACCACTCGGGCCCTCAGGACTGCCCCCTGACCCAAATGACCGAGGAGTACATGGAGCTAGCCGGCCGCGGCCTGGTGCTAGAGAACCTCCGTGGCCAAACTCACACTCAAACCCAGCAACTAGCTACTCTTCCTGGGGAAGGAGAGGCAGGAGGCTCCTCTGCAGCTCACCTCCTGGAGGTCAAGGGCAATCGAGATGGTGGTGTTCAGGGGCTATACAGCTCTGCAGGTGAGGAATGTCATATTGAAATAAAAATAAGAACCAAAGGCACGTTAGATGTTTTAAAAAATCCGCTTAAAATTTGCTAGTCAGCCGACAGAAATGTGAATCGTTTCATGTTTTTTGCTACTGTTTGACTGGAAGTTCTGAAAAGGTGCAACAAGATAATGTAATCAAAAGTGCGCCAGCCAAGCACACATTAATGGAGAGACTGAATCTCTCACTCGCATCACAACCTCACCATTTAATTCCATCACTCAATATCCAACCTTTGGTGACAAAGCGTTAAAATGTTTTTGCAATATTTAGGCATTTGTTAAGAATGTTCAGGCATTTCTCTTGCACCAAATTCACGTAGCATAAAAACAGGTGGACAAAACCTAATTTTTGACTTCTCACGCCAGGGTCTGAAATGAACTTTTTTACCCACCTGCCACTGTGGCAAATAAATAAACAATTTACCCGCCACATAACATTTATACCCACCACTTTTCCTCAGGTTTAGTTTTTGGACAATATTGACGCATATTGTAGATAAAGCTAACACAAATTATACAGTCGTGTGCAAAAGTTTGCATCTCCCTTGGTTTCTGAGGGGGGGGGGAGTACCTCTATTTTACAGTTTATCTACAAGTAAGAATTCCATGTTCATTTAATTTTCTTTTTGAAAACCTGTTATAACATGGACTAAATATTACAGAATTTGATCTGTCAGCCAGCAGTTATATTTATAAGCAACTCAGAAGTTTGCATCCCTGTTTACATGCTCTAGTTAATTTATTTGAATGTGTCTCATTAAGGTGTCTCGTGACTTAAAACAGTTAACATGTTTACTTTGAACTTTTCATGCCTTAAATAAGACTTAACAAACAAGCTCAAACGCTCAAGCAGTTTGCTGTTGGCAGAGCTGGATAAGGGTATAAAAAGATATCACAGCGTTTAGGGGTACCTTTACCAACAATGAAAACCATCATTCAGAAATGGAAGAAACAGACACAAAGACACGATCACAGAGTGGGGAGAAAAAAAAACTGAGTGCCAGAGAGATTCTGGAAAAACAAAACAAAAGACAAAGCACACAGCAGAATACCAGGAAAAGGTCCTTAGAGACAGGTGGAATGAAAGTCCACATTTATATTACATTCAGAAATATAATTTTATTTGTTATTAATAACTTAACATACACTTTTTGACCAGTACTAAAGTTCCATGCTGGAGAGAGTGAAGTACTTTCTGACTGTACAGGTTTTTCAGCCAATGGGATTGACTTTTGGTTGCAATTTGTGCTAATAGCAAATTGTAGAAACTCAACACGTTTTGTTAAATTATATATTAAGATATGAAAAACCTGCCTGCCAAGATCACAGATGACTAGGCGATTTCATTGGCTGCTGCAAACTGCAAAAAACAAAAGATTATCAACATTTGGCACAAGCCGGGTGTTAATTTCAGACCCTGTCTCACTCTGTGTGAAAATAACAAGAAACAGTGCCATTCCTTAATGTCGTCTTGTGTGTTCTGTCTTTTTCGGCTGTGTGTGGAGGTGCAGGAGTAACTCTACGCTCGAACAGCGTGAAGCGGAGCGGCCGCCGCAGGGCTCGTCGTGTCTCTGCTGGCATGAGTGAGGACGCGTTGGCCACGGACAGCGGAGTGTTTGAGGCCTGGAGCAGGAGGTTAGTGGCTTGCAGCATTTTTATATACACGCGCACGTACACACACACACACACTGCAGGGACATTTATAAAGCACATAATTTAGTTTTGTGAACGTTACACATGGCCTTACAGCATGTGTACAGCTTTTGTATAAAAGATGAAAAGTTAGCCTTTACTCGGTCACACGAGGAACACATGAACATATCTCATCCACATTCTTGTGCTGCTGGGCCTCTGGGAGAAAAGATTCTGCGAACACAATTAGGGTTTCTCAGAAGAAGTGGAGCACACTAGTTGAGAACTCTGCCACCCTGCTGTAACCTCTCACCCACTAGAAACACTCTGCTAATAGGATGGTACTGGTTTAGCAACACAAGTATTGTTCATGCCATTCATGTGTTTCTCAGCTTACAAAGAATCCCAGACCCTGTTCCCAGTCTGTTTATTGAGGTATAGACAAATTATGGGTATATATAGTTTGAGATATAATTTGATGTTTGTTAAACATGTACATTGTAAAAGGTGTATATTGCCTGTTCCTGATCAGTGTTTTATTCTGTGTGGTGATTGTCTTGCTGAATGGTTCCTCCCAGCAGGACAGAGGAGGCAGACGAGGTCTGTCTTACCCGAGATGCCATCAGCACGCCAGAATCCCCTCAGGTCCAGCTGGGACTCCTGTAAGCCTGTCTATATCACACATTTGCTCTCTATTTCTCTATCTCAATAGGTGCGTTTTTTGAGGTCCTTATGAACTCAGCCTCATTCAATTGAAATGACCAGTCTACTATGCTTATAACAATTGAATAAAATCACTATATACTTATGTAGTTGAAGATCACTATTAGTTGATGGTAATCTTTAACGTCATCAGGTCATTACAAAAATAATAAAATTGCAGACCGCCTGGCTGACTCCACTTTGAGAACCACGGATTTAGGTGGCTGTTTGAGTTGCTAGCAGGCACTTAAACCCTAAAGTGATGTGATGTTCATAGTCATTGGCTCTGTAGAATATTAGTGTTATTTCTGATCAGGCCATTCTGGGTTCATTTCTGCAGGTATGATTCCAGTTCCATGTCTCTGCTGCTGCATGTGCTCCAAATGAGAAACCTGAGCAAGGCCGCTGTGAGAGACGGCTACAAAGTGTAAGTCAGTTGCTTTCAAATTCAAATTAGCCCGTGCCTGTTTTAAAACACTAGTCAGAACACAAAAGGCATGTATAGAGGTTACTTCCAGCCATGGTTGACTTTTTGTATGTGTGTGTTTTCAGCTTTGTGAAGGTGCATGTGCTGCCCGTGGACTCCAGTCGGCCGTGCACGTACTACTGCTGCAAGGCCCAGGAGCCACGCTCAACTCTCAGCTTTAACGAGGGTTTCCAGATCCCTCTGCCTGCAGGGGGAGCGGTCTCCCACGCCCTCCACCTGCAGCTCTGCGCCCTCGGACCCCTCGGGCACGATGAGCTGCTGGTGAGACCAGAATTCACACATACAATTAGTGAACAGCACATTAACCTGCAGATGATGATGCCTATTATGAGTGATACTAGAAATAAGTGATAATTTCCACAAATGTCAATTCTCTTCGGGATCTTGATTTTAAAGGAGCTTGTTCTTAAAGTCTAATCTTCGCCATAGGTTCCCGACCCCGGCATTAGAGGTTGATGTGTGTGTGTTTGTGTTTGTGCAGGGCTCAGCTCAGGTGGCACTGGCTGATTGTGCGAGCAGCACTGAGATGCTGTTCCAGTGGCACCGTGTGCAGCTGCTGCAGCAGGAGAACCACAGGGCCGAGCCTAGGAGCCTGTGCCAGCCTGGACACAGTGTGGATGAGGAAGAGGAGGAGGATGAAGAGCGTGGCAGAGCCCAGGCAAGGACACCGCTGACTTAGCTCAAACTGAGCTCACCTTTTTTTCCCTCTAATGCTCATATGGTGAGATTTCTCCCTGTCCCATGTTCTACGTGTCTCTGTAGGTGTCTGCGGGCGCTCAGCTGGAGGCGGGGAAGAGAGAGTTGGATCTAAGTGAGGAGGAACTGGAGAGGAAAGAAGAGCAGGGAGAGGCTGTGTCTGAGAGGTACATTATTTATAATATCAAGGGAAATCACAATTTAAAATGGATCAGAAATTCTTGTTCAAGATTTCTTTTTTTTTTATTGAATATCCGAATATCCAGTTTACACACCAGATGTTTAATTTTTAACTCCTGTAACGTCTGTGCGTGTGTTTTAGGAGCTGGCAGGCTGAGTCGGTGGACAGTGGCTGCAGTAACAGCACAGCGTTCGTCTCGCCCTGTACTGAGGGTCTGTGTGCCGAGGGCTTGTGTATAGCCACAGGGGGGCGCTGTGTCCCCCATTCAGACAGATCCATCATTATAAAGGTAACAGGCTTGCATGCTTGTGTCTACACTTCTCCAGCCAGTGTTTTACTTCTTACTCTTCTTTATTGTACAATAAAAAAGTTAATTATTTATTTAAAGTTTAAAAGAGTTTCTTTAAATCAAAAGGGGGGGAAAAAAGCAAAAAGCTGCAGGCCTTCCTTATACTAGGGACAAAACGAGTTGGCAGGAGTAAATATCTTTGGTGTAAACCTCATTCAGTCCTAATCCTGCTGAAGGTTGATCTGTTCAATGGCGTATAACACACACACACGCACTTCAAATGCTCTCAGGTTGACAAGGCAACCAACACGGAGCTGATGCGAATGCAGCCTAAGGAGAGGCCTGGGCGATATGGTCACGGCCCTCCATTCCTGCGTACAAGCACGCTATCACGCTCACACACGTTCTCACCTGGAGCCCGCAGCCAGTACGTCTGCAGGGTGAGTGTGACCCACACACACATACATGCACACACACGTACAAAGCTGCTGTATTGGGCCTAACTGCACTCGAGACTCATTTTCTCTCTCTCCTCTCTCAGCTGTACCGCAGCGACAGTGACAGCTCCACTCTACCAAAGAAGTCCCCCTTCATCAGAAACACTCTGGAGAGAAGAACCCTAAGATACAAACAGGTGAGCAAAAAAAATCCCCCTGAACAAGCGAAGACTTGGCTTACTAGGGGTGAGAATCTCTAGGGACCTTATCATTTGAATTTGATTCAGGGTGTCACGATGCAATTATAAATCTATAAATAAAGATATTTACAATATACAATATCACGTTTATCCATCATAAAAAACACCAGGCTTAATTTATTTTTATTAGGGCTGTCAAAACAAATGCCACTGTTTGAATTTTCAGAATAATAACTTCTTCCACATTTGAATGTTTTGCTTTTAATCACCTAACATACGTTGAAAGTCTATTGAAAGACAGGTTTCCTAAACTTTTTGGCTAAATGACCCTTGTCCTCTTGATGTAAGAAAATGTGGCATACTTTATTTTCACATGTTCTTCAAACTATGTGCCAATTTTCGAATAAAAAAAACCCAAAAGAAAACGTGTCCTAAAAAGTGATTTTACACGTGAGTAGTTAACATTTACCAACAGGCACTTATTGGAGTCGCTCTTTTTCTGTGGTTAAATCTCAAATGCAGTTTTATTGAGCATATAGTGCACCACGTAGGTTCTACAGTGTCATTGTTATATCCTGTGTAGTGAGCATAGATAGTGAATAGGAAAGCGTTTGCTAGTCTGCTTAACTTCTTGCGTGGAGAGTTGAAAATGGCGGATTTTTAATTGTATGCCTACAAACCGATTTGATTCATGTCATGTAGTGTACATTATGTAAGAAATGTAAAGACAATAAATAAACACTTTGATAGAAGCCCTAGCTGTTAATTTTTCATCAGAGATATTTGATACTGTGAACATTTTTCAATTAAAACCATATTCGCAGAAGCCAATGTAAAAGTTTTGTGCATTGACGCAGAATCTTTTGAAGAGAGACTCACGATGCTTTTAAAGATTGATTATTTTCCCACCCCTATGGCTCAAAGTCAGTTGGTGTGGTTATGCATGTGTATATGTCATGTGTGGGTGTGTGTTTGACCTGCAGCAGCCTCACCGTTCCTCCCTGGCCGAGCAGCCCACCCGTACCTCTCTGGATCTGGAGCTGGACCTCCAGGCGTGTCGCACGCGGCAGAGGCAGCTGAGTGAGGAGCTGAACGCGCTGCGGGAGCTGAAGCTGAGGCTGGAGGAACCGGCTCAGAGCGTTCAGGGCCCTCAGAGTCCCCGTGGCCCAGCTGATCTGCCTCACTGGGCCCTGAGGGACGAGCGCTTCCGCAACCTTCTACGAGAGGCCCACAGACAGGTATCTGCTGCACACCTAAACACATCGTACCACGATGGACCAGTGTTATACTCGACGTGTAACTACAAGTGCATGTGTGCACACAGCTGCTACACAAGCAGCATCATTCACATACTCACCTGGGTACCTTTTAGTACATTTCAATTAAAATCTGCATCCACTAGAGGGAAGGTCAGAGCCAAAACATCCTTGACTGGCAGGTTTCCATGTCGACCTATAAAACGTTAGCGATTTCACATCGGCTATTCTGGAAAGCATATTTGTCCCTGTATGAAGACGTCATACAAATGCAGACAAGCTCTTTTAGCCTTTCTTTCAAACCATCTCTATTGTTGTCTCAAATCGCTCGCTATGACCTGATACGTAAAAAGTATTTATGTACTAATCTAGAGTAGTAATGTAGAAAATACGTTTAGGTGGATTTGTATATGGCAGGTTAGTTAAATTCAAACACGAACCATTTTATAGGGAAATAATGTTAAAAATGCACATCAGCTAAACAATATAGTCAAAAGCCGTCTAGAATAGTACATTTGACAGCTCTAGCGTGTTCAGTCTGGTGCTGACCTCGCATCACATTGTGCTATACTGCCCCTATTGTTGTATGTTGACATTGCACCATGCAGACTCAGCAATCATTTTTGAGGATGCACGCAACCAACGTGCCGAACAACTGCAGAATGCACAGGGACGCCATCTTGCGTACGTGTACTTGTACTTAAAAATAAAGTACAATGCAGGTCTTGCACATGGACGTGCATCCATTTATGTTATTGCAGCTGCTTACAGATTTTAGGACACTGAGTACTACAAGTTAACAAGTTAAGCTTTTTGATTTATTCTTTTCTTTTTTTTAATGACTTTCGTTTGACTAATTTCAGGGAAGTTTGGTAGTTCCTTTATGGAAGCGTCTCAGCGTTCTCATGTTCTTTCTTTCATTCTGCCTTTCTATTTTTCCATTTTTATTTTCGATCTCTCTCTTCCCCTCTCTTTTAGGCGATGCAGAGCAGACAGGAGCAGAGGCAAGAGGAGGCGGCGGAGAGAAGGTTGCGAAAGGCCTCTAAAGAAGTGCTGCAGATGAGAGGCCAGAGCCACAAAGAGCCGCTCCCTGTGCACACCTTCAGGTAAACTTCCAGCTCCATATTGGAATTGTGAGCGTAATGGCTTGAATTCTGTGTGAAGTATCACGATTACATGCAGTGAACTCGCCAAGTCTTCAGAAACTTTTTTCATCATTTGTGTGCATCTTCTTCTCTGGCTGATAGGTGTGTAAAGATTCACTGATTCAAATCAGTGCATCTGTATTAAAATGTGCAATTCAAAACAGCGTGTATCAGGCAGAAGGCATCAGGGGAGCAATCACAACTTAATTTGATGTAGGTGTCATATAAATTAATTGGCACTGTGTGTTTCTCTTTTTCATGTAAACGCAGACTTTGCACGATACTGAAACACATTGTATCGCATAGTGTGGCGTCACAGTGATTCGAAATGAAACGGGTCTAAATTGCATTATATTGACTCGTTGGTTCATTTCAAGATATCTTTCATACGCTGGATCATTGATCATGTATTGAGATACCTGCTGAGGTTGTATCATTTTGGAAGAAGAGATTCCCACCCTTACTTATGATCTTGTGTATCCTGAATCGTTCACTCAGTTCTGCTGAGACGCTAACCGTCCTCGTTTCGTCCTTTATTCTAACAGAGAGAAGATGGCTTTCTTCACCAGACCAAGGTTCAACATCCCACCGCTGTCAGCTGACGACGTGTGACTGCCCTCCTGGACGCCATACTATCAGATATGAAGTATTTGTGTTTATTGTTTGTATTCAAACCCATGAAGTAATTAGAACCACCATATAGTTATTTCAGCACAAAGAATAAAATGAAAGATACTATTCGGCAAATTTCAACATAAAGCTGCAAAAAGGTGTGTGTGCATCTGTACATATGCCCCCCCCCCATGTGTGTGTTTTTATTACTGCACACACATACATCAGTTTTGTGTAATTATTGACATCCTGGCTGATTTCCCTGCCTGTCGTAGGGGAAATGGTTCTTTTATAAGAGAAGAAATAATCTTTTACTCCTGTACAATGTACTTCTGAAATGTCTGTGCTTACGTAAGGCTGGAAGACGGGAACAAAGTCAGTTTAGACAAATTCACTGTACTGTAACTTATTTTATAGTACTTTTCCTTGAAGGAAATAAAAATGGTTCCTGCTTTTTTTTTTTTTTTTTTTTTTTTTTTGGATGTATTTTATAAAGTTTAAAACAAATAGCACTTACTGTAAGTGTTTGACGTACAGTAGAATGGAACTTTCAGCTGATTTTGTTTCTGTTACCTGATTGTTTAGTGTTATTTACCTAAAGTGTCACTTTTTGATCCACTTTTATTACAAGTTTCATTGTCATTTGTGCTATTGTTATATTAAAATTATTAATATTAATTATTACTTGTACTTTTCAATATATATAGATGACTATATGAAACACTGTTTTCAGAATTTTTTTTTATGGCGTCTGTAGGAACATCTGCAGTGTTACCTCTTTTGTAAAGATAAAAACCATTAAACGGTAAAAGTGCAGCTTTTTGTGATCATTTGCAATCCAATGTTTGCTTTACTGGATCAATATGGATGAAATCAGTATCAATAATGGCTATTATGGTCATGGATAGTTTTTTGTTTTTTGTTTAACATCTGTGCATCTTCCCGAGCATGTAGTTGTAGTTATTGGGCAGGAGAAGGCGCTGTCTTCACTGTTTAAGGCCTCTTTCTTTGGTTTGATCAGTACCAGAAAAGGCCAGCGGATGGGATCAGAACATCTCCCTCCTTAAGTCCTAAAACTTTCCTTTTACAGTCTTGAGTCAAATCAACTGATGGTTTTTAGCCATGAACAAAAATATTTATTGAGCAACAAAAAATGTAGCTGCATAGACTGAGCTAATTGAATCGTTTTCATGTCACCAGTAAGGACCAAATCCTGACATTTATCTACCTAGTCCTAGAGAATTAAAGAAATATACTAATTTTTTATACAAAAACATGTAGTTGTTACACTAATAATCAGTATATTTGTTTGAATTAGGAGCACATTTATGATGCCACCCTTGTATCTAACACCGAAGCAGCAAAACCGTGTTTCTGCTTTAAAAACAGGCAGGAAAATTGTTGTATTCATTAATTATCTTAAATGTTGCTGATGTATAGGAACATAACACCCCCTATTAGGAAACTTTACATGGCAAAGTCTGGCAGATTGTCAAGAAAAACCACACATTAAATGTAATTATCAAATTGCATGTGGCTGTTTTCCTGTGAGAGGGCAGAGTAAGCTCTATGCTAGAACCCTCTTAAATGCCAGAGATCTGCAGCCTCAGTTTTCCATGATCCCCAGTGGCTGAGATTTACTGGCATTAAAAAGCGACCACCAGTGTTCCTATGAAATGTAGAGGCAAAATTTGTTCCACTGAGCCCATAAATTGGAAAAAAAAACACATAAGCATTATATTTTAAGTGGATATCTGATGGGTAAAAAATGGATGATGTCAGGAAAATACACACACTGATGTGGTTTAAAGCTCACCGAGTTGGTCACACAGCAGCCTGACCTGAACCCTCCATGCTTGCATTTAGTGCCATCTAGAACTCCATAAATGCGACATCCAGGGGGTTGAAGAGTATGAACACACAAGTGTGTGTAATTATCAAAAATTACCCACAGAAGATGACAATCACTTTTTGTTCCTTTACTTTTTCCCCCTTTATTTGGCACAGACAAATAAATTGGATCTCTATGATCTCAATTGAGGAGTAGAAAGACAGGATGAAAGAAAGGTGCTACTGAATAGGGAAAAATAGAAGAGATTTCAGTGAGAGAAAACATAATGACCTGCCAAATGTAACTTCAGATTTAGCAGTGCATCAGAGA
>JAOUQW010000015.1:15896268-15907642 GCA_028565825.1 Olivaichthys viedmensis
CTTGCTCAAGGGCCCAACAGTGGCAGCTTGGCAGAGCTGAGGTTTGAACCCACGACCTTCTGATCAGTAGTCCAGTGTCCTAACCACTGAGTCACCACTGCCCCTTTATTGCTGCTCAGTGTTACCACCGTGCATAGAACAGTGTGTGTCCAGTGTCCAGTACAGTCTTGTCATTTCTCTACTGTAGCACCTACTAAACCTGGTGAACTGATAAATTGAATCAGCTGTGTTTGAGCTTTACCAAATCGTGCTGGACATTCACAGTCGGGCTCTTTTGCTTTAATTGCTTATCTGCTGAAGTGAGACACATTCGGGTTAAATTCCAGCACTAAAATTCACCTATGAATTATTGAAACAGCTTAAAATTACTACTCCCAAAGGCTGTTGGTTGCTTTCTCAAACGTGATTTTCTTTTCGAAGGTATTTTTCCATTGCAGCCGTAGCTGTCACATTCGCTAAGTTAGTTCCATATTTCTTCCAGCTTATTTTCACTCGGTGCACTCCCAGGACATAGTGCTTCCAAGACCTGATGCAATAAAGTGTAGATCCATAAGCATTCATCCCTGCAAACATTCATCCCTGCAACATCATATCAGAGGTTTTGACATCTATATGTATTTAAAATGTAATAGGTATATCTAAAATGTATTTTTTTTTAAACAAATAATATTGTAATTTGTATTTATTTTCTGTATTTTTTCAAAATACAGAAAATACTTTGCATGGTGATATAATACAAGAACTGACGGTCATGCAGTCAGATTTTAGAGCAGACACTCGCACCAGAGTTGATCTATGGCTAGAAATTTTCTACTATCACTAGAAACCTATCAAAGGCAGCACTGTCTGTTTGTGAACAGTTCATGACCAGTACAGCAGCTTCCAAACACCTAGACTCATCAGGGTGAGGTAGCGATGTGTTGACTGACTTGTTTTTTATTCAGCATGAAACCATGAAAAACCATGACTGTTTTTACTGTATGTTTATTAGGTGTTTAAAGATTTCACATGATTGATAATGTCCTTTATTGATTGGTAATGTCTCTTTTACTGGGGGCAGTGGTGGCTCAGCAGCTAGGGTTCTGGACTAGTAAAAGCAAGGTTAAGAGTTTAAATCCCACTGTTGGCTTGTATGTGTATAATGACAATAAAGGCAAGCTTTCCATCTTTCTAAGGCCATATTGGATGCTAGCTAGCAGACAATGCTATGATCTTGTAGCTATGTTAAGCTCTCACCGACACACAGGGAAAGATTTAGGAACCAAAGAGATTGTATAATTGAAAGACCCTTCAGGACTGCAGACCACCGGTATGATTTCTGAGGGAAACCTAGCGTTAGCGTTAGTTATCATCCACCAGAACTGCAATTTTACCAACTGTTCTCATGTGTGTGTGTTTTTTAAATGGATACAAAATACTGTATTTTATTTTGCTACAGTATTTTGTAGTTTATTTTAATATTTTTTTTTACAGGTGGGGTATTTTGTATTAAGTATAGAGATTCATTTTGATATTGTTTTGGCCCATCCCTACATGTATGAGTGAATTAAGAGTAGGACAAACACCACCCTCCTATTTATTCTCAAAATACATGGGTCTGTACCAGCATTGCATAATTAAAGACATATATAAGTATATAGCAGATTTAGTTTGGATCCCTTGGTTAAATATTATACATACTATATAGTCTATAGGGGGTAGAATAATAAGAATAGAATGCTCCATTATTGTCACATGTACAGTACAGTGAAATTGATTCTTTGCATATCCCAGCATGTTGGTAAGCTGGGGTCAGAGCACAGGGTCAGCACCCCTGGAGCAGGGAGGGTTAAGGGCCTTGCGCAACAGTGGCAGCTTGGTAGAGCTGAGGCTTGAACCCATGACCTTCTGATCAGTAGCCCAGTGCACTAACCACTGAGCCACCACTGCCCTCTAAGCTAACTAAGCTAACTTCTTCCACTTCTTCTTGGAGTTTCAAGTTGCATATTTCTTCTTTTGCATATTAGTACCTGCTGCTTCTAAATGAGGCTCCCTCTATTAGAATTACTTATAATATACTCATAAAACATAAAGAATGGGCCTGTCGGATGTGGAAGGGGAGAACAGAGTGAGCAGACTTTGGAGTGGAAACCGGGCTACTTGAAACATGCTGCTCTGTCATTTTGCAGCTTTAGCAGACTAAGATCTCAGAAAGACGATATCAATAAAAAAAATCTGCAGGCAGCACAATGGTAAAGTCATCATGGAGGAAAATTAAACAGCAGCGGAAAAAAGATAATCTCTCACTGCAGACATTAAAGACTTTTCAAGCTGATATAAACAGATGTTACTCCACCACTGAAAAAGATAAAGCTTCATGACCAGTTCTGACTGTATTCGCATTGTTGCTGCATTATGAAGCTAATCATTTGCTGTGCAAATGCTGCTGTATTTTAATTAAGGACTATGCAGACATCTTAATGAATGATCTTGAGGAATGCATTTTCAATAATTGTTTTCAAATGTTCATATCATTTTTCTAGTAAACATGTCTAATCTAAACAGACTCTTTACTTCATCTTCGCTCTCATAAGCAGCACCGCCATCACAAGGGGACAGCCAGGAAAGTTGTCCTGGGCCCAGTCCAGATGGGAGCTAAGGGTATCCGTTGACATGTAAAATAGGCATTTTGGTCAAAAACGTAGGTTTTGTCCCAGGCACAGGAATTATTTACAGTGGGCCTGCTGAATAGAGTATGCATAGTACATATGGCAATGCAATATTCTGTAATAATTATTACAAAGTATGGCCCCTGACTTTTGCCAAAGAACTCACTTGACATCTAGTGGTCACTAAGGGAAATGCAAAATGATGGTAGTCAACTTTCGCCTGTTCAAATAGTTTTTTGCAAGAATTGCCTAGCTATTTATAACTTGTAATCTAAAATACTCATATTTCCACTCCGCCATGGAGTGGTGTGTTAGGAATTTTCTTTTTGTATTTGCCTAGAAAGGATCAGCTGCAAAATGATCTACAAAAATATTTTCACACAACCTGTATCAGCCATAAGTGTGTTTGAAGTCAGTCCTTTTGAAACAGTGGTATTCAAACTTTTTATGTCAGAGCCCCCCCACTCATCTAGCAAATTTCCATACAGCCACAATATTAGCACATACTATACTTGTTTGTACATTATTTTAATATATTTTGAAAGTTTAAATTTATTTTCAAAGTTTAACTCAAAATCCATTCTGTTTATTCCTCCCCAACAGTTCCCCTGTGCCCTCCAAGTGGGCCCACAGTATGAATACCACTGTTCTAAAACATTCAGCGCATCCTTAGTGGCATGCCATGACCAGCATACTTTAATCATTAAAGCGGTTTATCTGCAAACCCATCATATCAAACTTGGCTCCAGTACAGAAGCTTAACTGTTAGCACTCTCTTTTTCTCTAAAGAGCGTTTTTCATCTAAAAGAGAATTCAAGGTGATGAGAAAAACAGGCATGAAATCAGCACATAACAGACTGCGTTTACTTAAGAAAATTTATGTTTTGGAAATTGGAACCATGACCATGATCTGCGATGATCTTTGCGTTGTTTAAAGACAAAGGCAACATCGTTAATGGTGAAGCAGTTTTGTCATCAGATATGAACAAACAACCATTACTGTTCACACACCTGCTTACTCAAATACTCCATTCCAACTCCACATGTATTGACTAGTGAGGGCAGAATCCTAACAATGAAACAGCAAAGCACTTGTCAAACCTCATCATTCTTCACTCCTCCCCTCCCTGTCTTTCTGTCTCCACCGTAAACCTGTATTACCTGTCTTGGCTACAACACAACAGGATTTCTAGTGTTCTAGTGTTTCAGTGTGTGTGAGGGTGAAGAGACAACCATGGAGGACAGCACAGAGGAGGACATTGAGTCCCTGATTGAAGGCATGGCCTTCATCCCTGGACACTTTCACCAGCCTCTGAATCTGAACGGCGAGCCAAGTGGGCCAGCCGCCCTCCGCCTCCGTGACACGCAGATGAAGCGTGAGAGCCTGCGGGCTGAGCTCGAGGCTGAGACGGGCAAGTTGCAGTATGCCGTACGTAACATGCTGGGCCTACTTGCCTATCATCTTGATGAGCTGGAGGAAGCTGAGGAGGTCTTCCGCAGCATCTGCCAGGAGGAGCCAGGAAATCTCAACGCCTGGGCCAACCTGGCCCACGTGTATGAGCGGCTCGGACAAGACGGTGAGGAGAGCGAGTGTCTGGAGCATGTGACCACTCTCATGGACCTGGAGACGGGTGAGAGCCCAGCAGAGGGCAGGCTCAGGGCGGCACGGTGTCTGGTAGAGCAGGCTTTTGCCCAGCCTCACGACGTGGAGCTGGAGCGAGAGGAGGACCTGCAGGAGAGACTGACCACTGCACTCACTTTATATAACCGTGCTCTCCACTACGGAGGTGAACTGGTGAGACTTTGACCTTCCAGGAAAAGCGGGATCCTTTGAACTCTATAAAGAAATATAAAATTTTTATTAGACATTTTCCTACATTTTGCTTCTCTTCTTGATTGTTACAGGTACCTAGTGAAGAAAAGTGGAGTTGGTATTTCAAAATGGCAACAATTCACATAAGGTCTGAAATTCTTTACTTTTAGTGTGACTGTTTAACTATATCTTGGCCAGATTTTGGCTGCTTTTGATCATAGAGTTTTTAGAAAGCAATAAACTGGCACAGACAGCGGCTTAAGTTCCTTCCAGATATGCAATACATTCTTTTGAAATCTTCTTGCCTTTATAGATTATATGGTATTGTCAAAGATTCAAAGGATTTGGAGTATACCAGGCTTGCGCACTTCAACAAAGGTCTGACACTGCTAGCAGATACTTTGAAATCAGACATGACACACCTAAAAGGTAAACATTGATGTCTTAATAGCATGATCAGAAACAAAAGCGTTAGCTTTTACTTTGGCCTCAGTTAATATTTTGCTTTGCCACAACTTATGCATACCTTGTGTTTTTATGTCTTTAAATGGCTTTTAAAAGTCCACATGATTGCTGTGGGAGGCCTACGTGCTGTTAGATGAGACTCCAAGTGTCATAGACCTGCCTGTCTGGTTTTTAATGTCATCATTGCCTCTTTTCCATACCTACCTTCTTTCAGGGCATAGAAATGACCACAACACCTGCCCATGTCTTTAGCTGATTAAAACTGCCTCTGTTTTTAGCACTCGCCTGGTGTTACATTGGTCTCATGCTGGAGAGGACAGACGAGTTCTCCACTGTTCCAATGTCAGTTCATGACTGCGGCCTGTCTGGATCTGAGCCGCTGTCGTGCTACGGATCGGTACTGTATGTTAATCAAGCCCTATCACAAGATAACACGGCAGACTGTAGCTCTATTGATAATTGTTGTTGTGGTAAGGGATGGTAACACTTAGCTAACTTCCTAGCATAATTGATGTCTAGCCCTTATCCTAGTTTTGACGAGTGATGTGTTACCTAATTTTACTCCATATCCTTACATAACAAAGATTAGGCAATTCATTTGTGATTACATACTTTCCACAGTATACATGACAGGATAATTATGTATTGAGAATGTGTAAAGCTTTTGGTTGTACAAGAAACAAATGGGAAAAAATAAGAACTCCTCTTGACAGGAGATCTGGTCCTGCTGTTTCTTCTGTTCTCCAAGTTGCGACTATTCTCTTTTACGACTCGTACGTTTCACCAGATTGTTTTAGCTCTGCAACATCGTACAAAACATTATATTTTTTAAGCACTGCAAGATGCCGCAACCATTAATACGTTACCTTGCTGTACAATATGTAAAATGTATTAAAGTTAGTCAACCTAATCTTAAACTACCACATTTGTAGCGTATGTCTGATTACAACGGACAATAATTTCGACTTGTTTGCCTGTACTGAGAAAAGTTTGGAAAACCTGTTTACTCAAAACTCACTTATAATGGAACCCTAAAGGCGGTAGTTGTTGGGGCAATCAGTGTATGTTTACATTTTAATTTACAGCATTTGGCAGACGCAAAAGTGCTTTGTAGTCTCCATGGAAAAACATATCCTCATGCTAGTACAAATAGGCCATGGTCTAGGAATACCATAAAGCTAAATCCACATTAGAGAGGAGTTACTGCTACAAAAACAGAGTAGAAGTAGAGTTTTTTTATTTTTTTATTAATTGTAGGTTTAGTGCTGTTTAAAGTACACAACTAATGCAGATTCAAAATTACAATCATTACACTCTAAGAGTAAAAAGTCTTAGAATAAGACAGACATGAGAGAAGCTGTTCTTATGTAGTTTTATCCAATTTTCCAACGCTGGAGAAATAAAAAGTAATTTCAGTTACTTGAGCTTTCCTGAAGGTTTTGTGGTTTCATGTGGGATCAGGCAGAAACTTAGGGAATGTGACTTGCCGAGGTTACATAAGTAACGCATAACCTCAAATTCCTCCCTCTGAAGCATCATTTATAAATACATTTGACTGAACATAAACAATTCTTCATTAAACAATACAACAAGTGCCCTTCGATTTCAATCATAAAAGAGTTTTAAGTGAAAGTTTTGAGGTTTTCCGTTTTTTTCTCAGTACAGGGAAATGTGTCAAAATTATCGTCAACCACATGCTACAAATTAAGTAGATAGAGATTAAGTTTAAAAAAAAACCCCACTGGACTATTCCTTTAATGCTTTTTAACCCTTGCTAGCATCTGCCCCGAACCAAAAACTCAGTCAATCCAAACAGCATCAGCTTTGCAAAACATGTCCTGATATTTTTAGAGTTTAACTAGTTTTCTTTAGGCCTGTATCAATTCTATCAGCCTTACAAAATCAGAAACCAAGTGTTACTGACATCATAAGCAATAAGAGATGATCTTCCTTGGCTGTGTTTACAGGGTATCAAACTGGCCACAGATGACGCGTTTACACTAAATCAGCTAGCCAACGTGTTTTTTTGGTCAGACAAACATGAGATGGCGATGGGCATCTGTAACATGGCCCTGAATGTGCTGCCTGATGCAGAGCTCAACTGGCAAGCCTATTGCACCCGGGCTAAGGTATGTACAGCTCCCAATCACCAGTCAGTCAATCAAGCAAGACGGTCCCCTACAGATTCAGCCAGCTTTTAGTCATTATTTAATAAAAACAACTTTATATGGAAACTTTATAGCCCTTTTTATATGTAGTCCCCCCATTTCAGTGGATCATAAGTAATTGGACAAATGACTAGTTGTTTCTTGGCCAGATGTGTCGTTGCATCATCAGTTCAAGGATGAGAGAGCTAAAAGAAGGTCTAAAGTCGATTCTACATGTAGCATTTATATCTGGGGTTTGTTGTTACGCAAATAAAGTAGGCCAGTAACATAGTCTATACATTATCCATATCAAAGTCATCACTTTTGGTACATTGATTAAGAAAGACAGAAGTGTTGAGCTTAGCAAAACAGCAAAAGTTATGTTCCTGTCCAATCGCTTACAGATTGCAATGTAGATGTAAGAAAATATCAGAGGTAATTTTAATTACCCTTTCATTTTGAATGAAATTCAAAATAATTAATCCAAAATAATTTACCCAAACTAGACTTTAATATGCCTTTTTGTTATTCTATAAGCATTCTGTATGTTCAATAAATCTTAGTCAGTAAGAAGCCCTTTTCAGATATAAATTGCTGTTTTCCAGCTAAAGGTCACAGCCTATGTTAAGGCCTTGGACCAGGCTAAGCTGGAACTGGGTGGGATTCCTGACCGTCAGGACCTGAGAGAGGCACGCGCTGACCTTGAGCTGGTGTTGAGTGTTCAGCCCTGTCTCAGGACTCACCTGGAGATGGGGCAGGTAAGGCAAGAAGCCAAATACAGCTGATTGCTGGGTTACAAAATTCCATTTCTCAAGCAAGTAGTACCACTATAAAGGTGCATACATTATACAACATAAGTCACATTTTATGTTGATCATGCAATAGTGTCCTCCCTAACCGACCCCACCCCCTCTGTTGAAGGTTTGCATGCCTCATGAGTTGCCTTTTAAGGAAAAGAGGCAGTTCGGGGCCGAGCAAATTTCCAGGCCGGAAACTTTTACACAGAAGCCCTTAAAATAGAACTATCGAGATCCATTGGATGACAATATTGTGAATCCAGTCACCAAGGTGTCTAGTAGTAGTAAGTCAAGAAGACTGGACTTGTGAATAATCTTAAAGACGTCACCACTCAACAGCTGAACTGATGAATCCCCTTAGATGAGTAGTGAAATGTTTTTAAGAGTATACCACAAATCTATTCACCTTGACTTGCTACTACAAGACATCATGCTTAAAAGGAGCAGTTTGCCATTTTTTGAGGCCTCTGCTGCAAATTGCGATGAAAACATTGACAAGCCTCCCCCCTAACCGACCCCACCCCCTCTGTTGAAAGTTTGCATGCTTCATGAGTTGCCCTTTAAGGAAAACAGGTGGAGCTAAGCAGCTCTCCAACTGGGGGAAGGAGCTCATTTCCAGACTAGAAAAATGTAAACAGAAGCCTTAAAATAGAACTAGCGAGATCCATTGCATGACAACATTGCGAATCATAGTTTTTCTAAGGTTTCTTTGACATTATATGATTATTATAGGTTTAGGAACATTACAAACTGCACCTTTAATGTGTGTTTCAGTGAGCAGCTTTTCATAGCATCTCTCCTCTGTCAGGTCTATTACTACATGGGCGTGGATGCTTTGCAGGAATGTCTAATGGTGGATGAGATGGCAGTGAACCAGGCTCTGGTCAGCCTGGCGCAGGCCCTGCAGTGCCCGCTGGGTTCCACTCTTCCAGAACTACAGCTCCTGCGTGGCCGCTGCTTGCTGCTCAAAGGAGAGGAGCAGAATGCCATTGACTGCTTGAGACAGGCACTGGAGCTGGAGCGACCTGGGAACCATGAGCAACGGGCACTGCACTTCCTGCTGAAAGCTCTGTTGACCAGCTTTGCCAAGAGCACAGGGGACATCAGCCACATTTTATCCCAGCTAGAGGAATGTGTAAAGCAGGCTGAGGAGAGACATGGGACTGGCTCAATCCGGGCCGTGCTCAGGCTGGTGTGCCGGGAACATACTGATGAAGTGGCAGAGCTGTCAAGGGAGCTGGTGAAGAAGGGCAAGCTGGGAATGGTGAGGAGACTGCTGCAGAGCGTACAGCCCCAAGAGAAACTACCCTTGGGCAGATCTCTGTCTGTATGAGCAGAGGAGGAGGAGGAGGAGGAACTGTAAACATCAGACTGCCTGTTACTGAATTATCCCTGATCTGGATGCTATGTGGTTGTAAAGGGGATTTTCAAGAGGTATCCTGGATTGTTCAGTCATTGCAATACAAAGCAAAGAGTAAACACAGTTTAAAATGTTTGTGTTATTGAAATACAATTAAACAGTGTAATTCTGAAGATATAATTTTAATTCCAAAGTACCAGCTGGGTACTTTTTTTCATGTGTGCTTCATTGCCAACATTCCACTGACCTTAAATTTAAATGAAAAGCTTAATAAGAGTATTAAGCAGTCCTGTGTAAATAGCAGGTTCCGCCATGTCCTGCCAAAAGATCGGTAACATGAATGTTTAACGTTTAACCACCTATAAGTAACTTCTTACCTGCCAGATGGAAGCTGCATTATTGTGCTAATTGAAGAATGAAAAGAGTGGTATAGTCCAGTCTGAAGTATTGGGTATACTGTGACTAAATCCATCATTACAGGTCAGTATACACAAACAGCCCAGTAAAGAAGTGAGTATATTTTGTACATGTGCATATAGCCTTGATTTCACCACTGAATGTAACATATTTAATAACTGGTTCAGGACAGGAGCTGTGTTCTTAAAGGTGTACGATACCTGAGAAACAGTCAATGATATTGTAAGAATATATTGAATAATTAGGCAATTTCTATGCATGATGCACCCAATTTTTAGAAGTTAGACTCCCTTAAGGTAAACCTTGTTATGCTTAACTACAACCCTAGGAAAGGTGGTTACTTACAGCAATGTACACCTACATAAAACAAAGAAAAGCCATAAAAAAATCTCGTCTTTGGAAAGGCATTTATTTAGATAAATTGTTTTCCAACGGTGATACATTTATCTTTTGAAGATGTATTTCATTACTCGATCCAATGAGTCAGTGTTATTATGACAAATGGCTCCATTTCGTAGCCAGTTTTGTCTTTCATGAAGTCATGTGTCTTTTTCACCGGTAGGCTCCTATGTAGGCAACTCGGTTACATTGAAAAAGGACTTTGGGTGAGTTGAGGGGAAATACTTATTATCTCAGCCTAGAAACTATTTAATGCCATGTCAAAGTCTTCTGAAAAAGGTCATCTCACCCAACTGCTGCTGTAATGAAGACATTTTCAGCATAATGGCTTCATGAGCAGTCACTTATTCAGCACATGCAGCAAACCACATTATAACAGGTGCTTGGTCTATGGCCAATACGCTCGGTGTCCTTCAACCATTCTTCATTTCAGTCTGTGCTTTTTCCTTCCTGATAAAAACTGTTTACAAAATGGCGACCCTTTTACCAACACGATGAAGCTTGGCGTTCCTGCCTTCACAGAGCACCTAAACAAAGAATAAAGTAATCAATCAGACAGACACTTGCTATTTTGCTTTTAACAAATGAATCTGCAATGAGATACAAAACAAATACCCTGGATGCTGTAGGACGTCAAGAAGAGATTTCTCCAGGTCCATTTCATAAAGATGCTCTTTCTTGTGGTCTTCAAAAAACAGCTATAATGACAAGTCAGAGAGGAGTGTGCAGACTAGGATGTCAGTCAAGAAATTACACCCAAAAAGTCAAAGAAAAGAAAAGTCAAATTCATGTTGGCACTGAACACATTTATTTGGGTTGAACAGGACTCCTGGACTGACCTGAAGATTCTGTGGCTGGTATTTCCTGTCCGTATCCCATGGAGGAAGTTCCTCTCCAAACATGACAGCTAAGTGATCTATGAAGCTGAACAACGATAAAGACACACTGTAAAACCTAATATTGAACAGATTTTGTAGTTTAGATAAGACTTTACAATTACCCACATACAGTAAAGTTCAAAAGTAAGTCAGATAACAATGACCATATTTATTTTATTATTTATTCAAAACTAATGACATTTATTCAGATTATATTTATTATTCAAGAATACATTACTTATGAATATTCTGTTCACACCATTTGCATAATTTTTTCAAACTGCTGTCACAACATGATCATATACAGTGGGGTCCAAAAGTCTGAGACCACATTGAAAATCTGGTTATTTTTTTCCATTGCCACTGTATGGCTCTCTAAAACGCTTTGCTGAAACTGGATCAGTTGTATCCAAAGCACGATCAGGCACAGACCAAAAGTGAGCACACCAT
>JAOUQW010000015.1:15961106-15978579 GCA_028565825.1 Olivaichthys viedmensis
AATGCGTCGAACCTTGAGGCGGATGGGCTACAAAGGGAGGCCCTACCCAGTATTAGTATATTATTCCTAATAAAGTGTTCAGTGAGTGTGTACATCACTTTCAGAAAAGGACATGCAAACTTTTGAATACCTTAACATGCACTATTTGACCATTTTGTTACTTGTGATAATGAAGAAACATCTGTAAAAACCTATCACTAAATGTCTTGTAGGTATAAATTGATTTTTTTTCCTCTTTTTCATTTTGTTCTAAGGGTATGCAAACTTTTGCACTTGACTGTATGTTAATAATTAAATTTTTATTCCATTCTGCAAATCAGAATAATACTATTAACAATCTCCTTTCAATTTATAGTCAAGGAATGAACATGTAGAAGAGAGAATATTCACTGTTATAGTTCATTCCAATTAAACAGAATAATCGGATATATTTGAATGACTTCCCATTCATTTAATAAAAACCACGTGCTTACATATCGGTCCCAGTCAATCTCGCCGTAGAAGCCATTGGGAGCCCCATTGCTCTTCTTCTGTGGCTATGAATGAATCAGAGCAGAAACTGGTTACATTACATAATCTTATCCTTATCCAATGAACTTTACCTACAGTATATGAGCTAGGCCACCATTAAGGCACCTGGGGGAAATCTATAGGTTAGATTATTCTTCATGAAAGAGCACCAATACTAGGCTCTCCACTACATGACTACACTCAGGACATGTTCTATATACAGTACCGATTCAATATCTTGCTGGTCCTTGTGTGGTGGTCCATGGGACAAGAAATGAAAAATGTTCAGCTTTATGAAGATTATGCAACTTAATCAACCTCAACATTTACCATGCTTAATGTGAAATAATGCTTGTTTAGAGTAAATCTGGCAGATGAATAGCATTAACGCGAGATGATATTGGATCAAAATGATACTTAAAAACCTCTTATTAACAGAGAGCTTAATGCACTATTGAGGAAACAGTTCAAAATTCAAACAAAAGCAAACTTGGAAACTGCAGGAGTTGTACTTACTCCCCCTTCTCTGTCTGGTGAACCTCTGAGAGAGAAAGAGCAAGAGAGAGAGAGAGAGAGAGAGACACTCAACAAACTCAAAGTTTAAACTCAAGACACTCAGCTTTATACTTAAATACCCGTTCCTTAGAAATTGTACACACACACACACACGCAAAGAGACACAAAATGTATGCTGAGGCTGAGACTGGTGGTCCATAATGAACTGCAAAAAACGTCACTTTGAGTCAGTGTCCTCTAAAACCTCAAACGTTCCTCTTCTGGTCAACAGTGCAGAGAGAGCACACTTAAGCAGCTTACAGCCGTGACACATTCAGTGATCTAGCAGAGAATTGGACTGCTGAGCTATTGACTTAATGGATGTGTGGACAACAGTGTTTCTGTTTTCACAGACAAATATGTGCCATCCGAGAGATTTAGTGCCCACTTTGAACCCTTTTATTCTTTAGAAAAGCTGCAATATGCTAGCTCGTAAAAACTGTTTCATATCCTTGTATGATATTAGTGCCAAACATTGGTATCAGAAGAAAATTCTACTTACGCAGAATCAGTGTCCTTCTCTTTCTTCCGTATCCCGAAAGCCTTCCTGGTACGTTTTTTTAATCCTGCAGATAAAAGACAGAAATGGTCAGTGTTCAGATAAAATGACCAGGCCAAACACAAACCCATAGGACCACATGAATACCAGTATGCACATGTACAAATACACAAACACAAAAGATTCAAAGGGATTCAACCAGACACTACCTACTGTGATTGACAGCCTGTGTTTTATGTGTGGGTGTTTGCAAAGTGAATGGCAGTTCAAAATGATGAGTACAGACTGACCTATGACTTCAGAACAGAGATGTTCATGCATTATTAAATGACACTGTGCCAATATTTTTAGTGCTACCGAGTTATAGGGCTTTATTTTACACATAAGGGATGGACCTTTTTGATGCTACTTTAATAAACACGAGTATAAATAGCATGAGCATGCATTTGGAACTGTTGACTGATTATGTAAGAGTAAAGCAAAGATTCTAATGAACACAGACTTTGCACTCCAGTATTTTCATGCCTGTGATGAACCCTGTGAAAGCATGGCATAGCTGTGTAGACCTACCTAGTATAACTGCTAGTATGTGTCATATTTGAACATGAACTTGTGGGTCTTTGAGAAAGCAACTGACCATACAACAACAACAAAAACTAGCATTGCAAACGCAAACATGAATTACAAATAGACTCAATAGACCAAATGATGCTCTACTATTCCTTCACAATGACCCCAATTATAATTCCAATTAAGTGTCTTCAAGGCGTAAATCCAAGAGGTCCCATTACCTTGTTCTGGGCATAACCGTCTGCAAACTAGCCTAAATTTTCCTTGAAAGCATGTGTCATGTCACTTGTTGGGAACATTAACTATAAAAAGGCCCATTAGGGATTAGCAGTAACGATCAGACAGAGAGCATATCAGAGTTGGGCTAAGCTCTAAGCGCTCCACAGAGCCTGGAGGAGTGTCTGGCACACATCAATACAGCCAGGAATTGGGAAGTGAGGGGGAGCTGCTGCACAATGGATGGCTTTATTGATCTTCGCTAAATATTTCCCCACACCTCCCCAGAGTCCCATCTGGCACACAAAGCAAGGCTAATCTTTCTGGCTAGTGGAGCTTTTCTCATCCTATTTTACTCTCCCATCTCATCCCTCTGCTCTCCCATAATGTTTTTCTCTTTGCATTTCTCTTTTTTTGCCATTTTACCCCATTATCTCCCAACTTTAGTTGTTCTCTCCTATCACATGACAGCCACCAACCGGGGAGGGTAACGGCTAACACGTGTTTCCTCCGAGACACATGAACAAATCACCACCTCTTTTTCGAACTGCTGCTCATGCAACGTCACAGGGCAGTCCCTCACGCTCGGAGGAAAGCGTCAACTGCCCTCTCCCACCCATGACTGACTGGTGCTGCTTTTGATTAACAGGAGAGAAAGTGTAATCCCTCCCACCCAGAGAGCAGGACCAATCACGCTCTCTTGGACTCCCGGCCACGGATGGCTGTGGCATCGTTGGGGCTCGAACTCGCGATCTCCGGACGATAGGGCAAACGCTTTACTGTTGCGCCTTTGATTTAATACATCTCGATCAAAGTAGGGAAACCTATTTAACTTTTTTTTAACAAATAAAATACCAAAATACAATAGCTGAACACCGGCATTTTTCTCAAGTATCACAATAGAAAGGTCTACTATTCTATGAAATAGCTGTGATAACATTAGTGATGCAATGTTTTTTTTAAGAAAAGTAGTCCATGAGAACGAACACGTATGACAGATAAAATGAGGGCCTATGCATCTGTGTCTCGCACAGCGGTGCCTAATTCACACAGCTTAGTTGACCACATACACGCACACGCTCACTTTGATTCACTGCCAGTAATTCTAATCCAACATGTATCAGATAGAAGCGAGGGACTTGTTTAGAGCATTAAGAAGAAAGAAGGAGGCCCACACACACCCTGGAGGATTAAATCAAACAGCAGATCAGGATAATCAAACAGCCATCTCTCCCACTCCCTGATGCACTGCACACACCCACTGAGGGACAAATAAACGGGCACAGAGATCAGTCAGCGTGCCAGAGGCGGTGGCAGCCTACAGACTCTTCCAAATTTATGTCTGCCTAGCCAATTCACATAAGTGGATATTTATGATAGTGTGCGTTTGCAGGAGAATTAGTAGATGTCTGTACATCAACAGAAAACATTGCCACTTGAAAACTGATGAAGAGAGATAAGGGAACACTCAGATATTTGGGTAATATGTATAATTAAGACCAGCTTACACTTTTTTCATACTATCGCTTTTATAATATTTCTCATGTGTCTTTTATAGCACGCTATAAACTTATAACAATATATGCTATTGAGGTTTCATTTAGACATGTGCAGTTTACATTACCTTCTGTATTCGCCTTCAAAGCTGATTTTAGTGCACCGTGTTCATCTACATATTTGCCACAGATACAATGGCGTAATCACATCTGTATGCATGCACAGTGACGGATGCAGTAACGTAATTAGGAGCAGCTAGGCAGGGCTAATCTTATAAAGGGACAACCACAAGAACCGACAGCAATAACAATTTAGGGATGCCTTCCCAGCAAGCAGGAAGTGAGGCAAACCATGAAAACACGGCCTGGAATTGAGGGCCCTGTAGATTAGGAGGACAACAGTGATGGTTAATAGTAATGAAATGCTGTCTTGTAGTTTAACCATTACATAGTGGACTGTAGCATTAGCAGTAATCCTCTCAAAAACTATTTGAGAGACAAAGTGAACAGAGAGGTTCAATTTACAGTTAACACTAATATTGAAACTTTTAGAAGGTTTAAATACAGTGCAGCACTAGACCTGTATCATAAGGAAAAGACATTAAAAGACACTTTTTATATGTCTATATCCAAATTTCTAATATTATAGCAGCCTCATGCACACACACAGAGCACGTCTGTTATGAAACAACATTG
Organism: Olivaichthys viedmensis; assembly: GCA_028565825.1. Lineage (NCBI taxonomy): Eukaryota > Metazoa > Chordata > Actinopteri > Siluriformes > Diplomystidae > Olivaichthys > Olivaichthys viedmensis. The sequence continues at coordinate 15,965,649 of JAOUQW010000015.1, forward strand.
TTCTTTGCTCTGTTTAGTGAGATGGTATCTTTAACACACAGCCTGTGGAGCTGATTGATAAGCATCATCCAGCGAGCCTGAAACACTTCCACCCAGTCCCAAAGGCGTGCTAGGCTCTTACCACTGAAATAGGACATGGACCTCTCTCACTTATGACTGGGAACATCTGCTACAAAAGGCATTCATGTAAAACCTACGGCAGGAACAAATTGCAGAATAAATAATTTCAAGTAACTTCATTCACAGGAGACTTGCATAAACTCTAAGAAACCACTCCAAGAAGAAGTGTTTAGCTAGAAGATATCCAAGTCTTGCTCATTTGCTGGCAAATAGAAATATTAAAATAAATTCTTCTTTTTATTATTATTATCATTATCATCATCATCATCATCATCATCATCATCATCATCATGGGGTTCAATTGGGATATAGGACGTGTAGAAGGCACGGGAACCAACAATGCGAGAACAGTACCATTCAATTTCTGCGTTATTATATCAAGTTCATAACACTGATATCATGGAAATGTGATTAAAACAGGTTTTTGATATAGGTGTTAAGATATGCGTTAAAATATTCTGTCTTAAGGGCATAATTTAACTAAGTACGATCCGGTGGCCAGAGGTTTTAATTTTTCCTTGTTTGTTAGTTTTAGCTTTAAAATAATATTTAAAAAACATTCTGATTCTTTTCTGGCAAAAGATACATGATACAGTAAAGTCTTTAACGTAGCAAAATTAACATATTTTGCTTTAATGATCAACTGTATATACACAGAAATTGCCTTGACAGAATAAATACATTTTACAATTCTTATATAAAGCAGTGTGAAACTGTGCCATGCTATGAGCCCAGCTCCGCTAGATGTTCACATAAACCAAAGTTGGGTGAGCCTAATTTAACTGACAATGACAACAATTATTATTATTATCATTATTACTTTTATTATTATTAGCAAAAGTAGTATTAGTAGCTTATAATAAAGAGTTAGCTGTAAAAATGGATTTGGTTTTAGATTCTAAACCACCCATGGTATTAAGAAATGTAACATGCTTCATCATTTCTTAGCACCCAACATACAAACTACACCACCTCCCATGTAGTGACTCACATGTAGTGATGCTAAATCTGACTAACTGCCAACTGCAACCAGAAGATGAACGCTCTGTGCATTTCTCTTACATTTCACAAATATTGGAAAAATGGCCACTGATCACACTTAAAAAGTAAAGGCTTTGGCTGGTAATATGTCAAAGTGGCTGACTGTAAGCGATGAGCTTCAAACATTAACACAGCACCAACTAGATGACTGCACATACTGAAAAGACACACTTCGCTCAAGTTCCCCCTCAGCGAGTGTTGGACAGTACATGCCCCAAAGTGGGTCAGGGGAAGAGAGGCTCGGCTCATTGGCATGACAAAGCAGGCAAACACACAGAGAAAAAAGATTTCTGGAAGACCAGGACAGTGTTGGGGACGGCACAAAGGGATGAAACCTTAAGTTATGTCTAACATGCGACAGTTACGATCAAGCTATTGTACATCCACCAAGTAATCTTTTAAGCCTATGAATCAAAAATGTGTATGGAATCTGTGGCCTTACGCACCAAAATACTTTGCAATTATCCATTTGCTGAAGGTCTCATTCACAAGAACTCTGAACTAATCTTCATGGCGAGGCCCCCCATCTGTTCCTCTTCAGATGTGCGGTTTTCTCTCCTCACTCACACTATATCTATTCCCCCTCTCCTGATCCTCTTTCTGTTTTAGGTCGATTTATGTTTCTTACCAGCAGACTCTTATAAGGATTCATAATTAATTTCTCAAGTTAGGAGTATGTACAGCTTTGCACAAAGGATCCATTGAGTTTTTTCTACCCACATTTCAAAAAGTTAAATATTAAACTCATATATAGTATGTAACCACTAGGGATGTTTGTCAGTGGCATAGACTGTAGGCAGTCCCAGGAAAATAAAGTTTTTAAAACTGAGGGTTTATTTAATTTTCATTTAATTTCATGAAGATTACAAACTATAACAAACAAAATCCACTACGATATAACCTTTATAAGTATGAATAGTCAAGTGCAAGACAGAAGCATGATTATAATATGGCTGATAATTTTTATGCCATTCTTTGTCCCCTTACAAGAATGGCGTATACCAACCAAATGGCTCTGTGTGATTGTTTGGTCTAATGCATTACTGCTCGAGTTAGCATGACAGAATTGCTGAGGCATGGATTAATATTCAGGTGGAGAGAGCCAAGGCCATTACAGCAGCACCAGAAAGCAGCAGGCGCTTTACTTTTGCTGCAGTCTCTCCCCCTCTCTCATTCTTCCCTGATCTGATGAAATAACTCCCAAATACCTCAAAGTAATGACCTAATCCCAAAACTGGAGCATATGCTGCCTGGAAACCCAATTTCAGGCTGCAAAGATAATGAAAGATGATGAAACCGGTCACTGATGGAGGTATACACATGCACACAAGCCAATGTTCAATTTATATGATTTTTATATGATAAACATTCAACATATACATATGCTGGTCCCTGAGGTACATTATGGGCACTGTTGTATGCATCAGTGCTTTCACTGATCCTCAAGAAGTCCCAACACATCTACTCTCATCCCTTCCATATAAAACTAAATTTAATTATAAAGCCCAAAATGACCATCATGTCTAAAGGAATTCAACAATCGACAGCCCACAGCCTTAATCGCTCCATAAAGACAAGGAAAAACTCCCCCAAAAAATACTTAAAGGGGGGGGGGGGGAAAGAAAAAAAGAAAGGAAGAAACGTTAGGTGGGGCACAAGGAGGTTAATGTGGAATAGGGAATGAATTCAGGGATAAACAACAGAGGGGCAATTATATATCTAACTAACACAAAATGAACAATTTGTCGATAAAAGAAGAGTCTACAAGTCAATGGCAGATACGTGACCTTGAGGAACAGTTCATGGATAAGCAATTCTGCAAACCTTGACTAAATGTTTGCTGGTATCCCATTTTACTGAATATCTCAGCCTGAAAATGTTAGGAATGATTGATTACATGTTCTCCAACAGAGCGGTGTTGCTACAGCTTAATATACCAGTGTAAAGAAAATCAACTTCATTAACATTCTATTCTCACTGCTGGGTATCCAAACACACATTATGCTCGGAGTCAAGGCTTGTTTTTCTTTGCCAATCGATTTTGCATCACTCTGTCTAAACACACTGGTACCTGGCGATGAAAAGAGGCCTGACATTTCATTAACAGCACCATACCAGCCCACAGACCAGCACTGTAGATATGGCATGGTATCAGTCATGTGAGCAGACTTGTTGGCCGATACTTAGCAAATAGCTGAGGGCAGAGAAAAATGAGTGACTGAGCAGCGGACACCATTAGCCACAGGCTTTTTCCTCAGCAGCCTGACTGCCTGAATGTTGACACTGGCAGCATGCTTTGGCGTTTTTCCCCCCAGGCTGGATTCATCCATTCAGAACACTGACGTGCTACATTATAATAAAGTGATCCATGTTCTATAGGAACTCTAGAGGTGATTATACATGTTCCATTTGTATCTAATGTTTTCTGCTGTCTTGCAACATGAAGCGCACAGGACTACCAATGTCAATAAAGCAGGCAATAATGAGACGGTAAAATGAGAATAATCTATCAGACTGTAGATGGTATATAGTTAGGAAACAGAAATGTGTTAGCGATGTTAAACAGATCAAGAACAGTGTCCAGAAGGTCGGAATAAATGTGTAAAAGCCTATTATAAAGAGAATAATACATCAGCATAACCTCAGAGCACAATATTCAGCCACTGGTAAGCATCAAGAACAGAAACTTCAGATGTGAAACATGGTGAGAGGCATGTATGGCTTTAGTGGAAATTAATCACTGGTTTTAATTAATGATGTGACTAATGATAGCAGCAGCATGATGAAGACTGAAGTGAACAGAAGCATCTTAACTGTCAAGATCAAACTCGATGCCTAATACCTCAGTGGATGGAGATTCACTTCGCAGCAGGACATTAACTCAAAACAAACTAGCAAAAAGCGTTTTTTCAGGTCACATGATCTGAACTTTGAGCTACATTTCACTGACAACAAGTTGACAAGCCAAAACAAGCAGTAACTGAAAAAGCTTCTTATAGGTTGGCAGAGCATTACCAGGGAAGATACTGAGAGTCTGGGTCACATATCTGTGGGTCACAGATGTCAGGCAGTCCATCTGGGTATGTGGATGACTGCAGTGGATTTGCAACCTATGTAAACATGACAAGTTTATTTGAGATTATGCTAATTGGTCCAATTACTTATGGTTCCAGAAAATGACTAGGCTATGTATAAAGGATACAGTGAGTCCTGTAATTCTATGATTCTTACATGGTTTATGCAAAATAGACCTAAAAAAAACCCACAAATTAGTTTGAGTACATTCTGACAACTTTGTAGTCAATGTTTTGGTTCAAAACAAATGTGCTGCATTACAGAGCCAAAGCAATATAATGTGTCTGCCAGTTGACTAATGCACTTTATAAGATGATAAGAATAAGTAAGGTAAGTTTACATATAGCACATTTAGTAGGTGTGTTATTATTCGGTGCCGCTGGCCTGTAAGTTGCAGAGTTTACTGAACGGGGCTTAAAAAATAGTGCGCTAACTTTCTCAATTCACTGGCTCTTACATTACTTATAGTATATTTTGGTACAACCCCACAGGCTGAAAAAAAAAACCCTGTAGACTTAGTGGTTTCATGCGAATCCTACACCTACATTAGAGACCCATTTGAGAGTGTACAGGACCTTAAGCCTCCAATAAGCCTCACAACCACATGCCAAGTTGGAAAAGAATGGCACAAGACCATTTATAAACTACATTGCTTTAAATAGCCATCGAAAGGACACCTTTAGATTGTGCAGTAATGGACAGATAATCAGGAGCTGCTCACATCCACCACTAACTACTGAGTCTTAGGCAACACATCATTACAATGTTCTATTCAAAACCATGATGAACAAAAATTTTCAAATTTCAGATAACTTTTGTAAAAACTGTCCAGGCAGGTCACAATGAATGCACATAGGAGTAGGGCACTTCAGATGGTTGCAGATAAAGACCACTGAATGATACGTATAACCTGCTACTGGTCTATACTAAAAGGTGTCAACCTGTATGTTAAAACTCAACACATAACTAGAGACAAAGTTTCTTTTTTGTCTTTTTTTTTTTTTGCATGTTCAAACTTGGGAATTCATGCAGGCTTCAGCTAAACTCTAAAATCTGATCAATTTACTTGGTTACATGATTGACGCGAAAGACACTTCAAGTCTTTTGATTATTCAGCACAAGAGACACCAAATTGTTTAACGCTCAATATCACTTACCTGTGGCAATTCAGTTTATCCAACCGCAAACAAGAATAACTGATTCAGTGGAGCATAAAATGATGTACCACATTTCTTCACAACAGAAATATAAGAAAACGTGCTGTGCTTGTCATCTAAAACTGATTAGGATCTACACTGTGAAATACGTATATATCTAATGACGGAATATCTGAAGTGCAGCTGTGACCCGAAAACTGAGACAAAACACAGACGGGCACCCTAATCAGCCTCATCTAGCCCAGTTCAGAGAAATACTAATGGCTGAATGAGTTCGAAAGGGGACAGCTGCCATACACTGAACTGCACTTGATTACATAATACACACACACACACACACACACACACACACACACTGTAGCCAATGAACACTTTACTTTTAAAAAAATTCATGACGCTCATGCGCTTAGAAAAATATAAAGCCTTTATTATATTACTATAATAGATTAAAAGTGTACTGCTTTTCTTATTTTTATGATGTTATTGTATTCTAGCGTCCCCTGAGCACCTTTCTCAGAAATCTTTGTTGCATACCTTCTTTAACTTCGCTTTTTGATTACATGGGTTTATTTTCTGTCCAATTAATCTGGCATCTGCATTTCTCTGATTGAGATCTTGAGTTGTGAGCCAAAAAGAGTTGCTTTCGGTTAACTACTGCTTAATGTCCTATCCTAAACGCACTGGGCTACAGTGCCCAAAGCCCTATAGTTACGATTTGTTGAGTCACAGCACTAAGCAATTTCTGGTGAAGGTCTAGGCCTTGTGCCTCAGGCTAAAAGGGGAAGCAGTGCTCTCCTGCCAATATGTGTCAGCTGGGCAAAATCCTTGACTTGCCCATTAGTGGAACAAGCAGTCAATCTAATGGCTTTGTCCAAGTCTGGGAAGAGAAATTGTACTGTATAGAGGCTTAAAAAGTGTTGACACTAAAGCTGTTTTTATTCATTGATGTACAACCTCCGTATTTAATCCATATTTAATCTAGAATTTCATTTTGATTTCTATAATATCCATACCACAAATTAATGAAGATATAAACAACATAAAAACAGTTTTGCAATGAATTGCAATATTAGAAAAAAATATCTTTGAGGTCAACCTTTGTTGAAGAGTACTTTTAAGTTAAAAAAGCATTAAGATGTCCTACCATGGAAATCATCACAAGAGTCCCTCATCAATATTTATCTCCAGTGATATGTCCCATTTAACCTCTTGTAAAATTAGTAAAAATTTACAGAATAGGAATAAACCAAGAAAACAATATTTATGAAGCATAGATTTAAAGCACTGTTGAAATTATGATTCAGGATGTTTTTTGGATCTCTCATCATGTGACCATATAATTTAGAGAAAATAATGTACCATAGTCAGTTTGCGACACCATTAACAAAAGTAGTAAAAGATTTAACTAGAGGTTGACTGGGACTGTTATTTTGCATAATGGTATGGCCTCCTAAATGGGTAGCCACGTCAATGTTTATTGACATAATAGTCAATAAACACTGACTTCCTTTTTGTAAAGGCCCAACACAATTAAAAGATCGAGCTCTTAGAACAGCATAAACAGAAAATACAGTCTCTGGTAATGCGTCCGGATAAACAGAGGGTTTTGGTTTAGCTACAGCCTCCAGTTTGTTTTCTGGTCTTTCATCAAGAAACAAGTTGGCAGTAATGTGACCTAACTTGTTGGAGTAGTAACACTCAGGTTGTTTTACGTTCGGTGAAGTTTGCTCGGGCTGGAGGGACAGCAATGGTGTAATTTTTTCTGTGTTTGATGCCCTAAAGGTACATTTATGCATGAGTGCAAATTCATCGGTAAAGACTTCAGCTGATGACATTGATGTCACTTTAAATACATTTAGTAAATAGTATCCTATATATTGGCTTTACTTATTGTACAACATTGATTGAACAGAAGTCCCTTTCCCCCTTGCAAATTCAACAAATGTGCGTGTGCTTTCCTATGAGTCCCAAATTTCTGTCTGTAAGCCTCTGGAACAAGTTAATAAACTTCTAAGCTGAACTGTGATAGCAATATCCACTTATACCTGGACCAGTTTAAAAAAACTGTTGCGATGCTTAAAACGCTAAAATAGGTGCCCACCTCCGTTTCCCGAAATGGAGGCACTAAAACTGTGTTTACTGATATCAAATGTGGTTTAGCGAGAACCAGATAGGATATTATCAGAAGGAGAAACAGAAAACCCTGCTGTGAGAAGAACAACAATTAGAATTCAGGCCTAATTACAGTACTGAGACAGCGATGGGTAACGACCTATTACTTGCCACTGAACAAGTTACGTCACTTTGCTTGTATTACTTGATCTTAGTGCAGCTTTTGATACCATAGATCACAATATTCTTCTCAATAGACTAGAAAATAATTGTTGGGGTTAAGGGAACAGCTCTTTCCTGGCTCTAATCTTATCTGATTGACCGCTATCAGTTTGTAAATGTTAATGGTGACTTCTCTGTGCAAAGAAAAGTAAAGTTTGGTGTTCCACAACGCTCCGTTCTAGGGCCACTGGTTTTGTTCTTATATATGCTACTTCTGGGTACAATTATTCGTAAATAAAAAGTTAATAAAAGTATTAGCCTCCACTGATATGCTGATTACACGCAGCTGTCTAGGCTGAAAACCTATTTGTTTATTCACAGATTTTGTTAAATGGCTCTTCTCTTAGGTAAAGGTACAGATCTGGGGGTTCATGAGCATAGAGAGTTTTGGTAAACTGGAATGTTTGATGCTGTCGCCTCCTCTCATGCGATCACTCAGGTTTGTCGATGGTGGAGTGGCAGGATGCTGATGTCTCAGGGTACCCTCATGCCTGTGTTATCTTCTGGTTCTCCCTTTTAGTTATGCTGTCCTATCTAGAACTGCCAGAGTCCCCGCTTGCACTGTAATCACAATATACACCCTTTTAAGCCATTGTATGCTCCGGTCATACCTAATATATCTGTTCTCTCTGTCTGTCGAGCTGCATGTGCACTCCTGCTGCCCGATGTGATGCCAATGCCAGATCCTGACACACTTCTCCTGCTGGGCTCCTCTCACTCTCCGGACCTACCTGATTGATCCTGAAGCTCTACTTCTGCTTCTTCATCTGAAGATTTCTGCACTTGTGACTCACTTCCTGCTGTTGTGGATAATCTCACCTGGATACCTTAGAGACTTTGCACTTCTCAAAAACTGTTTATGCCCATGACTTACCTTCCTACTGCAGTGGATAATCTAACCTGGATATACCATAGAGTCTTGCGTTTCCTAAGAACTGCTGCTGTGATCATAAAGACTGTTCTATGCTCCTCCAAGGACTTCTATTCATAATTTGATCATACCGAACATTTCTCTTCACCATCCCGCACGTGACGAGCCCCCAATGAGTTGAAAAGTATACTTCGTATATGTTCATATTTTGCTGAACTAATACATGAAAAAATGTGGCAATTTTCGATATGTAGCCTGTGGGTTTAAAATAACGGTGCAATCCTCGTTGGCCATGTGCTAGCTGAACTTAGCCTTGCTGTCACTATGGTTACCACGCAAGAGATGCAAGATTTTTCACCTATGAAAAGCTGTGCTGAGAGGGAATTCTGACCTTTCATACGGGCAGTGGCGAGAAACAGATGGCGTGTAAAGCAATATGTTATCTGCCATGTAAAAAGCCTCTAAAGATGAACACAACACATTTTCTGGCATGTAAATTGTTAAATTTAATAGCCATCATGAAAGATGGAATCTATCGGCAATTCCCGATATCATCGTCAATCAACTCAAGCCTAGTGCATTAGGTTCACCTAACATGGTGTGAACCCACGGCCCCATGATCAAGTCGCCAAGCTCAACCAACTTATACAAAAAGGAAGTATAAAAATGTTAGCTATTTGCAGAAAATTGCCCTTCCTGTGCGACTGCTTAAGACAGGAATGCTAAGAAAACTCTGTAAATCAAATGAAGCCATAGTTAGCCCTAGCAACACAGTTAGACCAAAACAAGCCTACTCAGAAGCCTACTCTTCCTCGCCACTTTAACAAACATTACCATCTCACACATCTCCAATGTACCAGTATCCCAGACGAGTCCCCATATGTTATAATCCCAACAAGTCTAGGGCAACTGGGCCTATAACATGTGGCAGATGTGAATGGAGCTGCCATGAATACGTAAAGTCAGGTGGCGCCTGTTCATTTTAAAGAATAAGTTTATCCTTTTGGAAAACAGTTATAGCTTCTAAGACATGCTCAATGGATAATGTTAAACACTCAAGGCCGTGGGAACACAAACGTGTGGTGGTACAGCTTTAAAGTAGGTGATGCATGAAGAGAAGACTATACATTCACAGTCTAGTGTACATGGTCATTATGTTCCTATTGCTGTTAAAATATATTTCTGCATCACTCCCTCTCATTTTCTGCCTCTGTCTAAAAGTGGCCCCAGGAATGTCAAATTAATTCTCAGTAAAAAAAAAAAAAAAAAAAAAAAACTTTTACAACTCCTTAACCAGAATCAAAACTATGATAAATAAACAATTCCCTCTCCATGGCCTATGAACCCTCTCAGCCTTTTCTGTTTTTCCATGTATACAAACGGACATGCACTTCTAAAGGAACTACACATGATTTTGAGAAGCAGGAGGGAGCAGCACTGCTATCTTTTTATAGGGCTTACTTAGTCCCAGGCAAGATCACGAACATTTCTAGTGTCCTTGGTGCAAGAAAATGGACTGCCAATAAGTATTCAATCAAAGACAAATACTGTACTGGCAGAATTCACAAATTATGTATGATGGACCGCTGAACCAATAGTGCCCACATTTGGGTGGGCTATTCTTTTTTTTCCTGCACTAGCCAATAACAGGGGGAAAGCAAGGTTGTGGAGATGAAAGGAAACAGTGAATGCGAAGAAGTAGCAAGCACCAGGAGCAAAGCAACAAGAAATCAGCAGAGTGAGTGGACAGAGCTGAGCTTGCATGCAAAAAGGGTATCTCCTACTGAGAAGGCTGTGCTCAATTGTGGAGTAGAGTTTGGATTGGAGCTTTTTAAAGAGTGGACCATTTTGCTGCAAGGCCAACCTGGATGGTACAAGGGAGCCTCAAGACTTGGCTAGTGGATACGGGCAGGTGAAGATGAACCTTCTGGATAGGAAGAAGACTGCTTTTACTACTCACGTTTTGGCATTTGCAATACCATCAGAAAAGCTGGGTCTTCAGGTGTTTTTTGGAGGTTGTGAGAGAGTCTGAAGTGCAAACAGACCTAGGAATTCAAACGAGCCTGTGCTTATATTATGCTGATTCTAATACTCCTTCTCACTTTCTAATTCTATTACTCGCTTGCCTCTGCTGATTCTGAAAATCAATGGAGGCTCTATTATCCAGAGTAGGGCGCAATGACTTCTAATGAAACCTAATAGCAACGACTCATCTTTGGGTCAGGGACAGAAGGCAGCATGAAGTGCACAGCGTCCATCAACACAGCCCAGTAGTGTCCCTAATACAACCCAACTGAAACATTCCTCATGTAGTGGGTGACAGGCATAAAATGACAGGCATAAACATGACCTTGTAGACAACAGCATATCCCTATCTATGTAACTGTACTACAAAAATTATGGCTCATCATATAATTATTAGTATACAGTGCAGCAGCACATATATACAGCGTATGCGTTACATTAACTTAGAAAATTAACCACTCTGGCAGTTCCTCGTTTTCAGTAACAATGCAGATTCCTCTGCTTTCTGTTACTGGGGTTTGATTCCAAACACAGTGACTAAAAGAAAGATCAGACTAGAAGGTCGAACAACTTAACCATTAGCAGCTAATGCTAACAGTGCCCGTCAGTTTGGAGTTTAATCTCTGTAATGTCTGCCATCCTTGAGATGACACAGCCCACCGAGGCCAGTGTCGCTCATTCAGATGACTCATCCGCTGCCAAACACACACACACCTGCACACTTCTAGCACTGAGAACTTCACAGCCACATGAGCAGCACCCTGCTACACAGCGATATATGCAAAATATATCAAATAAATAGATACATTCAAATGTGTATCACTTGAGACCCTGATATTTGAAAGGTAATTTGGAATATGCTCGTACATAATACAGAAATCACACACATGTGCATGGATTCACATTCACAGTCTCTTCTCTCTGTCATTCACTTGTTTCTATAGATTCTGGTTGTACAATAATCCTGGATTCTTTTTCTTTTTTCTTTTTTTTTTTAAAGATAATGAGCCTAATTTTCATGATCATGGCTCAACTGTGAAAATAAGGCATAAGATTGCAGCGTTAAAAAAACGTGTGTGCGCAGTGCAGCGCAGTGGCATTTTCATGATGACATATGATTAGATTTCACTTACAGATTTTTTAGTGGTAGCAATAACTGGCCGGCTGGCATAACCTTTTTTTTTATGTTTTCTGTCTTCTCTGTCACTGATTTTACGTTGATATTTGTGTGGTACTGTCACATATATAGAGACTTGGATACAAGTGCGAGCGATTTTATTTTTAAAATCCAACAGCCCACATGTCATAATCATAATCCAAAAACAGGTAAGGGGTCAAAGATACCGATAACAGGCTAATACAGAGATCCAAAGGCATAAATGAGAAAACAGCCAAAAGGTTAATGATGAATATAGACAGAATGACTGAGTAAGGCTTGGTAATGTGCACAGAGACAAAGCACACTGTGAAGTGTGGGACGCACAACGTGCGGAGAGCGAGATCGTGACAGGTAGAAATAACCGGATGACCTCATCTACAACAAATGTGTTTTTCTGTCTTCTCGTGGGCTTTTTTGGGTGTTCACTCACTCCTAAAAGGCTGATGTTGGAACCTTCTAGGACATAGCATTTATATCGGCTAATTCTCAACTCAATGATGGCAATAAAGTTGGTGAGTCTTGTTATTTACTTCATTTTGGAAGACACAACTTTTTCATTTATTTATTTATTTTTACCCCATTTTCTCCCAATTTGGTCATTGCCAATTCCAACCCACTAGCTAACACACGCTTCCTCCGAGACACATGAAGCCAACTATTGCATCTTTTTCGAACTGCTGCTTATGCAACGTCACAGGGCAGCCGAACACATTTGGAGGAAAGCGCTAACTGCCCTCTTTCATATACATGAGCTCACAGACACAGGACTTTTAAGCCTGTTTGAAGTCAGGAAAATACCGCTTTGGATTGCATTTGTGCTAAAAGATGATAACGCAAGCACAATTTTGGACCATAGTGGGGTCAAAAATACCATTTCGCTGGTGGATTTTGAATGTCACACCCCCTGTTGCACCGCTCCACCCACGTCGGTGCAGGTGTGTTCATTTCTGGCCACAAAAATACCAACTGAGAGCAACCAGGAAAAAAACTGGCTTACACCCAACCAATAGAATAGAATACTTCTTTATTGTCACATATACATATACAAGTACAGTACAGTACAGTGAAATTAGATTCTTCGCATATCCCAGCATGTTGGTAAGCTGGGGTCAGAGCGCAGGGTCAGCCATGATACAGCGCCCCTGGAGC
>JAOUQW010000015.1:15987169-15998737 GCA_028565825.1 Olivaichthys viedmensis
GTTTTCAATCAAATGTCCATTCAGCACTTATTGTTTATTATTTGGTGGTAAACAATAATGATGGGAAAATGTTACAGTACATTCATAAAATTTTCTGTCAAACAGCCGTGCAGTAACACATTATTACCTTTTTGGTTTCAGACAATAATCCTGTAAATAATAAACATTATTGTTTGCCACCAAATAATGAACAATAAATACTGGATGGCCATTTGATTTCAAACTGAATAAACAAAAGGGTGCTCTCTGACTTTTGCACAGTACTATATATACACATTGTGGTGCCATATTTTGGCCTTCATTTTGTATGGTTCTCTATAAATACACTGTGATGACACAGGAATAACAGGCAAGAGTCAGTGGCGGCCTAAGAAAGTCTGAAAATATACTGCACACACAATCATTTTAGAAAAGAACAACAACAAAAAAAACCTTTCCTGGGCCACTGCTGCTGATACACATGATACTGTAAAAATGTAAAACTGCAATATTGACCATGTCAGCAAGACTATGAGGCTATGGACTAGTTTGTCAGCAGTTTCAATTTTTCTCAGAGTTTATATGAAAGAAATAGTATATTTGATTAAAGGCCTGGCAGTGGACCGCTGCCAAAAAACTAACTAGATGGACGTTGATTTAATAACACTGTACATTTATGTTGAAATGGATCAATAATATTAACACTTGGGGTCATAAGTGTCAATATCTATATTATTATTGTTATTGAGGTGATTTCGGATATCGATATCATAATTTCCATAAAACAGTGCTGAAAGGGTAATGGGCAGCCCATTAAAATTTACACTGTGTTCCCAATTGTGGAACTCATACTTAATGTCAGGCAGACAATCTTTTCTATTTGCCTGTTTAGTAAGCTAAGAATATCTATGTTGCCGGATGCCAGATGCCAGAGATGCCGGTTTTGGCCTACAACGTATTTGTTAGTATCTTCTGGTTACTTCTATGTTTTGTTCTTACCATGAGTTATATCACAAACATTGTAAAGAAATCCTGTATGGTGAATAAGAGTGGACACAATTTCTTTAGAATGGACACACTGAGTTTGTAAACTTCCCAACATGCAAATTATGCTGAAATTTTGAGAAATCGATGGAATGTTATATCCATTTCTTTACTTATTGAATGATAACTCTATGTTTTAACTTAATATACATGACACGTGCATAGCACTAGCTGGGTTTAATGCTTAAACAAAGCTATACTCCAGGTTTGATTTAAACCAGACAACAATTTAGAAGTTTATTAAATTAGATGGTTACAAAACATGGCATTGTTAGAAGCTTACATACAATCCAGCTTACTTACTGTTGAATAATGAAAGGGACTTTCCAAAGCTATTAAGAACTTTATTTTCTTATTCATAATCTGACCTGCTACTATGACGTCCCTGCAAGAATTATGCAAAAAAAACTTTGTGATCGTCCCCCATTCTGATTTGTTCTTATGATTAATGTGACACATGCATTAAATGAGCTGTACATCAGGAAAATGAATTTTTGCCCAGTAAGACCTGACCAAGCTGTAATGTCTCTGTAGGTGCCAGAAAGAAACCACAGGCCTGTTAGAAACCTGATATCAACCTGATGCCACCTTATTCTACAGAGATACGGCAGCTTCCACATACACGCGCACACACACACACACACACACACACACACACACACACATGCACACGCACACGCATGGTTCAGAATTTAAAAAGCACTAGGCGAAGTGGATTAGGCTTCCTATTTTACACCTCCAGGTAATCCAGGAAACACTGCTAAGCCTGTGCTAGCCATGCTAAGCAACATTCATCTTTATGTCACGCAGCTATCTGGATGCGGTGTCCCCGTCACTGTCGCTTTCTGCTCCTGCACTGTTATCCAACTCCTAAACCCCTCAGTGCTCTCACACACATGCACATGCACACATGACACTGACACACACACACACACGTCAGGAGAGATATAACATGAATGAATAGTATAGCGAGTGCTCAGAGGATGACGAACACACCATGGCCTAGATATGTTTGCATTTGTGGGTACATACACACACACGCATGCACAACAACTAAGGCAGGGGTTTGCATTCAATTATTTAAAACTCTCATCACACGGTTACATTACAATTGGAAATGTTCACAAGATCAATGGGGTAAATTAGCCAATTACAGTGCTCTAATACACAATCTTCTGAGATAATGCAATACTTGAATAAATAAAAGCAGACAGATATGCCAAATTATTGCACCAATAAGGTAATGAGCGTTTTTTAAAAAGGTGAGAGAAATGTGTCATAATGTGCTGCATAACAAATGTTAATAATACAGTACAATCTTACCCACAGTCTATACTTTGATATTGATGTGATACGATGCACCATTATAAATACATTGCATGGTCTGGTCACGGAATTACAGAAAACCTCCGTCACGCAGGTGGAACAAGCCAGCCTCCATTTCACTCCCAAAAATACAGCTGATGGCCACACTGACCCTCACACACACACACACACACACACACACACGAAAACACTTTCCCTCTGAAGAAAATAAATAAAAATAGACTTCCACAAACATACAATTACAGCAGTGCTCTGTTCTAATGTATGATGAATGCATGTGAGTGAGTGTACATAACCGTGTGCGTGGGTGTGTATTTGTGAAATGAACTCCTTTATACAAAGAGAATTCTGACCTAGCCAGCTGGGCATATAAGCTGCAACGGTGAAATCCAAATAATCCTTTACAACGGCGAGCTGAAGGAAGGGGGTGAGTGGAGAAACGAGGGAGAGAAAAACAGCAATTATCCTTGCTATAGTGTGCATGTGTGTATCTGTGTGTGTGTGTGTGTGTGTGTGTGTGTGTGTATGTGCTTAAGATAGCCAGGAGCCTCTGCTCTTTACCGAGAATGATATGCAAGACACCAGAACGCCAAGCCACTCAAAATAGCCAGACAGCTTATGCCGTTTAAAGCCACCCCATACCCTCGGGGCTAGAGGTACAGAGAAAGGCAAAAAAGAGGGAGAAAGGGAAGGAAAGAAATAAATGAAGCGTAAGCAGACACGACCCTTACCTTCCATCATGATTGCAGATTTGCATTCCTCTATCTCCAAGGAGCCTGCAACGACAGGAGGAGGGGGAGAAGCCCCTAGTTAGCAGATGGAGAGCAAGAGAGGCAGCGTGCCACGGCCGCGCTTAAGAGATTCCCAGCGGCTCTCGCCTGCCTAAAGCTCGGCCGTGCGTGTTTAGGCCATGGATGCTGCTGCTAGTCACTGCGGCTTTCGTAGGATGCTCAAAGGGAGGAGGAAAAAAGCAAACCAGGGAGAGATGAGAAGGGAGCTAAAGAGGGAGGGTGCTAGAGAGAGGGAGGGAGGGAGGCTTGCTGAGGTCACAGCACAGCTCAGCCAATCCCTGAGGCGCTGCTATACGTGACATGGCACACAGCTTCTCTCAGCGGCCTCGCTGGGAATACACACATGCACATAGGCGCGCACACACACACACATACCTCGTTATGGTGCAGCATGCCAGCTCCTGCCAGAACAGAAGACAATGGGATTAATGAAGTGAGGCAGCAGCTGAAAGAAGCCTGTCCATGTTCCAAGTGCTCCTTCTTTCTGATAGACCCGTTTCTCTGTTTAGCAGATGCAGTGTCACTGTTCCTAATCCGCCTCCTATACCTCTGTACTGTTCTCTCTGTATGAGGATCCACTGGCAGTCCACACAGTGTCTCTTGCTCTCTTATCTCGTATCACTCTCTCTCTCCAGCCTTCTCATGCTCTCCTTCTCTGGATAACAATCCATCAATCCGACGTCACATCGGAAACAGTAAGCGCCCCTGTGGGAGGAGTCAGTACAGACTACAGAGATGGAGGGACACATGGGAGGGAAGGAGAGAAGAACAGAGGAGGGAGAAGAGCGTGTCGGTGAGAGACAGAGAGAAAGCAAGGCGATTGATTTTGCATGAGGAGGTGGAGCTCATATAGAGAATGTGCACTAATCAAGAGACAAAAATAAAAGGGTGTGGTGTCTCGGGTGACCTCACACTCCTCCATATAGACATCAGCAGGGCTTTAGAACTACACTGGAATAGATGACTCCTAAAAATGCATTGACATTTTAAGGGAATGACAATATATTCTAGAAAATTAACAAAATATTTGAATTCCCCCTTTAAGAAAGTGGCTGTAAAATAAACCATCATCATTGTATCGGTTTTAACCGATTAGAGTCACAGGCCTGCCTAAATAAAATCAATAAATGGGGATGTGCACTCATGTTAGACTGCAAATATTTGCTGTAAACAATTTCCACTTTGCTCTTCATCACTCACAGTTTAAACAAGATGCTGCTCCACTCCAGGGCCTCCTTTTCACCACAGTCATGCTCTAGTCCATGTGAGCATCTCTCTCCCTCCCTTCCTCACTCTCTTATGTCCTCCCACAATCCCTCTCTCCTTCTTTTCCTGTCTTTAGCACCCTCTGTCGTATCATCTCTGAACATGGAGAAAGGAAACACTACAGCTGAACAATCCTGTGTCGGCCCGGCTGACCATGTGCTTAATTATGTATGCCTTATATTCACACAAAATGAGGAAGCAGACTTATTTCACCCCACCTTTTCACCATCTTCTCTGTAATAACAGATGTAATCTGTGCCTCTCCTCCCCTCCCCCCTCTTACTTCTGTCCCCTCGTTTTGGCCAGACTCATCCCAGTGGGCGTGGGCGTGTTTCAGAGGCTGGTGATACCAAGAGCAGGTTTCCAAAAACAATACTTCTATGTCAGGGTTTGTGTAGATTTGTGTTATCATCATTCATATCTGGGATAAGGCCTCTGAAAGGGTTTGTGTGTGCGAGAGCGTTTATATTCATGCCGATGTGGATAGAGAGAGGCTGCTGAATAAAGCCCAGTGCTCTAATCCGAATGTCAGGATGGGAAGTGTAAGGGGGTGTAGACAGATGCAGCAGAGCATAGCAGACACACTCATAAGCACATGCTCACATACAAGCACACAAGTACAGAGAAGACATGCAGCAAAGAAGAGAGCTTTCTGGTGTAACGCTGCCATCTTCTGTTTTCCAAAAATCCAACCCCAGTCACAAAGGCTATGTTCAGACTGCAAGCCTAGATGCTCAATTCCGATTTACAGCCCAAATCTGTTTTGTTTTTTTATCCTCTTCATCATGACAGTCTGTTCCACTCATACATGTTCCACCCTGTTTGGCAGAATTACACAGGAAATCAATTTAAAAAATAAAAAATGTATTTTGTTTTATTTTTTAAATATGTGCGATATAGTGTCAATGACATTAAAGTTCAATGTCAACCATTATTCTACCACAATGACTAATTTTGTAGAAACCAGAGCTAATTTTTCCTCCGTATTTCCACCCGATGTCCCGCCCTGTTAGGCCTGTGCTTCCTAACAGGGTGGAACTAACTAATTGATATGGTTAATTTTGCTGTTGCTTCCACCCTGTAATCAGATTGGTCAATCCTGTTATCCCATTTTCCACCCTGCTATATACGCACTATATACCTTATACTGAACAAATATTTTAAAAAGGCAGTAAGGCAAGTTACTGTTTATGTAATACATCGATCATGAAAATATCACATAATTCACTACTTAATTGTTTTAAGACCCATATTAAAATAAAAATGCAATGATAGACCAAGGGACACTTAAGACATTGTAAAATGTAAGTTTTGATGTTTTCACCTATTTTTAAACATGAAAGAGGTATAATGCACATGCTGTTAACATGGTGGAAATATCTGAGGGTTTAATTTAAAAACCACTTCTAAAACCTACTACAACAGTCTGAGCTCTGAACAGACACAGTTTTAAAAAGATTATCCAGATACATGTTTTATTTTATAAGGCACAGAATACAAGGAATGACCCGTGTAAGATTCAGGTCTGGGGTGAATATTCAGATAAACGTGATCCAGGTTACCCCTAACCAATGAAGGAGAAATATGTCAGGATAGAACCAGAAGGAGAGAGAAAGTCTGATTATGTGTGATATGAATCCTTATGTTCTGTTTCTCTAATGAACATGATCTTACAAAATCACATTTATATTACAGAGATTATGTTCAGATCTCTTACAGGATCAGGGGCAAGGCAATCCCCCCAACTAAAACCGGTCTGGGGTAAATATCCAGACAAACATGATCCAAACTACCTCTATGAAGTAGGTGAAGATGCTGTTTACCCTACCTGGAATACAGTCACTGGGACCTACCCCTGGAACCAGGCCTGGTGAGTACCTGGTGGCCAGGTACAACCCAAAGAGGCAATGTGGGGCGATCATGTGGATCCATAGTAGGGGTACAGTGCAATGTCCATCAGGCAAAGGACAAGGGCGCAAGAGCCCTTGGTGTCGTGGACATTGGCAACAGAAGCTGGCACTTGGTTCGTGGAACATTACACTGGGGGGCAAGGAAAACTGGTGTATGAGGTACAGATACTGACTAGATAATGTTGGGCTTACCTCCACACACAGTGTTGGCTCTGGAAGCAAACTTCCAATAAGGGGTTATCCTTCTCCTACTCAGGAGTTGCCCTGGGTGAGGGGCGTTGGGTGGGTATGGGAATACTCACGAGCCTCCAGCTGGCTACCACACAGTTGGAGTTTATCCCAGTAGTCGAGAGGGTCGCCTTAAAGCAACTTTGCTTTACTACCACATGCCATTTGGTCCCTATACATTTGGAGTAAGAACAGTGCTCATATTCTCAGCGTTAGGTCAAGCTTATTGAATGTGGGCGTTGGAATTCGCCAAGGTTGCACCTTGTCTCTTTTCCTGATTATAATTTTCAAGGATAAAGACATCGGAAGACATGATGGGGTGCTGTTGGCCTCCTGTTGCACTCAGAGGCCTTCGGTGCACATTGAAATGATTTGCTCCTTGAGTGTGAAGCGGTCAGCACCTCTAAGTACGAGTCCATGGTTCTCTCCTGGAAAAGGATGGCATGCTCCATCCAGGTAAGGGAGGAGAACCTACCCCAAGTGGAGTTTTATCTCAGGGTTTTAAGCACGAGTGATGGGAACAGGAAGTGTGAGATTGACCACAGGTTAGGTATAGTGGCGGCAGTAATGTGGTTGCTGCGCCAGACCATGGTTGTGAAGAAAGACCTGAGCCATGAGGAAAACTTTAGATTTTCTGGTTGATCAACATCCCTACCCTCTTATATCTCCTGGCTGGGATGAAAGTGCCAGTGGATACCCCAGAGGAGCTAGAAGTAGTTGCTAGAGACAGATGTCTGGGCTTTTCTGCTCTCCCCGTTGCCACTGCGACCCTGGTATTTTTTAAATACATTTTACAATTGTTTCATTACTTTCAGATGAATGTAGTGAATACTCCAGACCACAGTAACAAATAGAATCGTTTAATAATCTAGCCACAGTTAGCAGCACAGGTAGCAAAAAATTAACTGCTACAATCCAATTGAAAGTGGCAAAAAAAACCACACAGTCTCCCACATGCAAAAAAGCTGTTACGTACATTTTCAAAGAGAGGGACACTGTTCAGGCGAGTGCAGACAAGTGGGTGGGTGAATAGATGATGGGATGGAAGGATGGAGAAATGGATGAACAGATGATGGGATGGAAGAATGGAGAAATGGATGTCGCACTGGAGTAGCACAAACAGGAAAAAAAAAGCTTGGATCAGAAAACAACAGCATATTTAACCCAAAGAGGGCAGCAATATTTTGAATAGAAATGATTAATACTTTATTAATTTATTATTATGCAGATGTATTCCAAAATCACCTGCCTCCATTTACAATGGGATCAGATTTACTACTAAACACTGACAGGACTGAGTATTTAAATGCACATGCTGTCCGCCCCCTGCTGTTATATAATTTGTAATTACACCCGATCTCTCTCACAGCAATGTTTCCTGCACTGCACCTATTTTAACCTCATCAAGTGTTGCTAAAGAGCCGAGAGGTTGAGTAATCAAAACAGCAGAAAAACAGTTGTTCCCTTACATTAGAGAGCCAATTTCAAGACCAACAGTCCCCTGTTGTACTTCTGGGAGCTTTGTATAATATTTTAAAGTATATATATATATATGCATATTTACAACCACACAAGACCCAACATAGATATACAACCTAACAAACTAATAAACTAAGTAATATGCAACCCATTGTGTCCTTGTAATATAAATGCTAATACTGGTATGACATTAAAACCATTGTTAATTCTTTAATACTCATTTTCAAATGCATATATGCACTGTCTCCAAACAAAAGCAATTAAATCAATGGCTGAAGGGCGGACATATCATAGGCAATTGTAATATCAAATAATATTTTTTAAATATAATTTTAGCATGATTATCCCTCTTCCTGGCTGTAAAACCTGAAATATAGACTTGGATTTGGCTTTTCCTTGCCACTGTCGCCTCTGGCTTGCTCATTAGGGATCTAGATCTGCATCCAAATTTCTGTAAATCTGCTTTGTGACAATGTCCATTGTTAAACGTGCTATACAAATAAAATTTAATTGAATTTCATGTCTGCTTACAATGCCCTGGGGCACAATGCCTTAGTAACATACATCAGTGTAACATTACCCGATTGCATGACCCCAAATAGCTGTTATTTATAGTGGCAGAGAAGACCACACAACTTCTGAAGATATCCTTCGTTTTTTTTGTCTCTGTCAAGGCCGTAAACTGGTGGTTACTCAAGTCCTAAACTAGCAAAATGACACTGACCCATAAACTTAAGCGTTTTATACACAGGCAAGATGAGGAAGCTCATAAAGCACATGGCACATATGGCACATATGAAGATGGGCCATTAAATTTGTTTACATAGAGCGCGTCATAAAAAGATAATGCATTCGAAAAAGAAGCAGTGCACATTTGACTGTTGCATGCGATTGTAACACACCTGTTAAACAGGATAAAAATCGTTTTAGTGCATTAGATACAGGAAGGTTGTCTTCTTGAATAATGTCTAAGATGCGAAAGTAGTCTTCCATGCACATATACATTCAGATAGTGGCCAGAAATCACGTGCCAGTTTGTTGAGTGCCAGACTAGTGCAGTTTCCACCAATTAAAATGCCTTTTGTTACTGTATAAGCCATAATCTTTGCAAGAGGCTTTCTGTTATTTCCACACACTTTATTCAGGAAATTGCTGAGCTCAAAAGTATTTGGACAGTATAGAGATGTTTTATGCATGTACACCAGTACTGCAAATGCCTCAAGCCCCAAGGAGGTCAGACTGTCATTTTTAATTTACAGACATTTTTATCCATTCATATAAATATATATGTAACCCACCCAAATGATTTTATTTCCGAAATGAACTGGCTCTTTAGGTCACTTTTGAAGCACATGGCTATATAGCTGTGTTGTTCTTGAGAGGTGATTGTTGTTTGCATGCATCTACACAACCTGAAAAGAGTTCCTTATCCGCTGGGCCATTGTATTAGAGTCCAGTAATAGTCTTTCTTGGCCTGAAGTTGAATTAAGTTTGATTTTGATTCCTACTTTTTCCATGATGAGCTAAATAACACTTGATATTGGAATGTGTGATCATTTGGGTCTTTCAGCATCATGCTGTACTTGCGTTCCCTTATTTGTCCTTGTGTTTTCATATCTTAACAACAGAAAGCAAGCAAAAGGTATAGCCTGCAATTATGTATAATTTGTTTGTACTTCTACTGTTGACTGCAAATGTGAAAAGTCCTTAACACATCTGCTGAATAGGAAACAGCTGCAAAGTGAATTGTCCAAAATGTCCACTGACTGAACCAGCATAATCAAATATATTTCACAATTCCGGAATGCTGCATCTGAAATGTTTGGAAAACATTTACTAAAAGAGTGAACATCGAAGAGTGATAAAAGACTATGAGAATAATCAAAACATCTACAGTTTAGGCCAATGATCATGTGAGGAATGCTTGAAAAAGTAAAAACATAGGAATACATAAGACGCTATTCTGTCTATTTCTTTGTGAGTGCCAAAGAAAAAAAAAAGAAAAAAAAGAAAAAAGAGACAGTGAAAGAGATAATGATCTTTTGTCTTTTCCACCCGTCTCTGTCAGTTTTCTCCTTTTGCCCCTCACCCCTTCTGCTCTTTTTGACCTACTTTTTGGGCAGAAGTTCCTCTTGTCTCCGATAGATGGCAGACAGGCTTTGGGTGCAGAACTCATTTATCTGCACCAAAGCATCCACACGCGCGCACGCACACACGCGCACACACACACACACACACACACACAGGGGGTGTGTGGGGGTGCGTCTGCCCAGCAGTAATTGTGAGCTAAAGGGCTTATTATCACATCAGAGTGCCACAGAAGTCAATAACCCTTTAAAGTGCTGCAGGGATTAGAAGTAGCTCTGAGCATCTCCCTCGTGATGGACTCCACTCGTGGCCAAAGTCCACAAGTGACCAAAGACCACCCATGATAACTACTAATGAACCCGAGTAATCATTCTTAAAAAAGGAGCTAAAACCCCAAGCTAGAACCCAAAACACCTCCTCTATAAAAATCTATATTAACTCTATATTCCAGTGGTTTAATGAAAACAAAAGGTGATCTTTGGTCTCACAACAATAAATGTCATCTAATAATTGGTTACAATATAATTGGCAAAAGAGAGACTGATGATTAAAACAAATGGACTGGCAGTGTTTAAAGGCATAAAGTACTATTAAGACTACATGTCAACTCAATTTTCATAGTAAAATTTTTTAAACGTGACCTCATTCCTTAAGGGCCTCATCACTCATCTCTACTAAACCCAAATCAAACTGTGACATCAACAAAGGAAGTCTTAATTGCTCTTTAATTTATCGTCTGAGTCGACTCCTTTTGGTCTGCAAGTGGGGAAGGAAGGCCGCTGATGAGGGTGTGTGAACGTGTGTGATAGCTCGTGTCAGCCTGCTGCAGGGCATCGCTGGCCAGAGAGCACGTAGGCACAGGAGTGGGTCAGACGGGCAGGAGGCTAATCTGTGCCATCTCATTATGCCAAAGTCGCTGGAGGAATGTTGTTTTGGACTAAAGAGCCGCTCCCACAATTATCGCCACTGATCACTGACGGGTGTGTGTTACTGTTACAGAGGCGTGTACGGGCTTTCCGCAAACTTGGTCACGTTCCACAGCTAATCTTGTTTTGCACAACAGAGTGTGACGTGAGATAGCGAACGTGGAGTTGCTACATAATGCGGGTTTGTTTGAATGAGTGCCAGGATAAAAAACAAGAGAAACTAAATGGAAACTTTTATACTGTCAGAATGTTTACATGTGCTACCAATACGCAGAGTATGTGGAAAATTCCATATTACAAATACTGCTTCATTTCATTTCAGAATCAAAACATTTAAGGGGAGACACTGCAGGTGAATAGGGTAAATAAAAAAATAAAAAATAGCTATCACAATCAATCTTTGCCAGTTGATTGCTGATCTTCTTACAAGTATTTTTTGTATTTGAAGTTTTTTAAAAATTGACATTTATTTATGCAAATAAGGCTTTATCTCATTAAATATGCATACATTTGCATACCTAATAAAACCAA
>JAOUQW010000015.1:16028907-16043992 GCA_028565825.1 Olivaichthys viedmensis
AATAAAACCCGTGCCCTGAACCCAGTTGTGGCCTGTCGTCTGTCTCTCTCTCTCTCTCGGCGAGTCCATCGGCTACAATGCTTTTGAGAGAAAATACGATCATCAAAGAAATAAATAAAAAAATTCAATTTTTAATAGGAAAGTAAGGTCAGTCATTTTTCCAGTTGTTTGAGTAAAAATTGTGAATCACTGTGTGTAAAGTTTATTTTATACAATTATTTTTGCCCCTTTTTTTTGGAAGGGTGCCAATAGTTCGGTAGTTGACTGTACATTTCCCATTCCAGTGGATGAAATGCTTCCCAATATTATTTCAGATGATTTATACAGGAGTGTACTGGGGATTTGATTTCCACAGACCAATGCACTAATTGTGAAAAAAAATTGGGGCAGTAGTTAACGTTCTGTGCCAGTGACCAAAATATTGAGAGTTCAAATCGCAGGGCTGACAGAGTGCCACTACTTAGCCCCTAAATCTTTAACAACTCAGTTCTATACTTGGATTGTATCCTGTCTCAATTGCAAGTCACTTTGAATGAAATCTTCTACCAAATGACTGAATCTAAATCCCAAATGATAATCATTCAGCCTAAAGATACATGCTACTAATCCCACTTCTTCATTTTTATTGCTTCACCACTGTTTTTTTTTAGCAAACAAAGAAGACGTTAAACATATATTTGAGTTTGCATGCCATTTTTAAGCCTTTAAGCTGAATACAGATTTTTAAAAAAGGGTTCACATGGGGTGAAGCGTTTACCCGAGAAAAGCAGTGTGCATATGCACGGCTGCATGACTGTATCACACTGTGACCTGAGGTACTGAATACATAGAACACTGAGTAGAATTGTAAGTGGTGTTTAACACACCAGAGACACACCATCATTCTAGGAAAGTTCTAAACCTCCATTGGCAACAGTGTCCCTTCATCTGCACCCTACATCCTTACAACAGAGTGCATATTCATACTACTGCTCACACTTAATAAAGTTAAAGTTCTAGTCAATTTGTTTTCAGTCTTGCTACAGTTTTTAAATGATATACACAGCGGTTTTACATTAGTTATGTCACTCTATTGTATGCCCGGTCTTTTCATTGCAGCTCAAGTCTGGATGTGCTGAAATGTTTTCCTTAAGGAAGTCGGATCTGCTGCTCGGCATATGAGCGATTAAACAAGTGAGGCATTGAGTGCGCAGGCATGGAGGAGTGGAGCACGCTAACCCAACCACATGAAGGAGAAAACCTCAGCAGACCTCACACGGCCCAGGAATTGTGAACCCATTAGACCACACAAAATGAGCTTGTATTTTCACACACGTTTTCACATGTATTCTTTGGTATTTTCCTTTCTATAGAAACACCGTATCTTACTGAGACTACTCGGGGAGACGGTTACCTCACCTAATTATCAACATAGGAAAGAAGTTAATTAATATAATTGATTTACTTTGGAAAAATTTTAAGCAATGTGGTAATTAACATTTTTTCAGGATGCCATCATTGGTGTAAGCTTTTAGATTTTCTTCACAGACATGAAATTCTCTCCTACAGTAAAACACTGGATACTTGTGTGTATGTGTGTTTATGAGAGACAAAGATTGAAAGAGCTTGAGAGAGGGAGGGTAAATATTCCATAGCCAATGGCCTGATCTCTGTCGGTCCACTCACTCTTCTCCCTCCCCTTTTTTTGCTCCATCCATCCCCTCACAGAGAGCCCCCTGTCTCTCTCCGCAGTGGCATTCCGGAAAATATTCCACACAAATTTCTGAAGCCACGCTTTAGAATCAAACACTAAAGCGGGGAGAAAACAGCCCAGATGGTGTTTTTGGTTATGGTATGGCATTCAAGACTGGAGCTGAATCATGCAGTTGTGGATTGGCCACGTTGTCTTTTATCGCCCCTCGACGTTTCATCAACCGTTTCTTTTGATGGCCAGAATCGCTTCTACACTCTAACCTCGCCGGAGCTGTTTATAGAGTCCTGGCAAATTACGTAAAGAAGTTTGGTGAAAAGACTACAGTTATGATCAAGAAGTAGATCCCACAGATTAAGTGCAAAAAGAGCTTTTGCTATAGGTTTGGCTTTTGTGCAATTTAATGACAGTTCCCATGAACATGTTTTGTACTGACACTGGGATTAGGCAGAGTGAATCAGACCCCAATGTAGATGATCTGTATATTAAAAATGGGAAAGAAAGCAATCGATATGCAAGTCTGGTCCAGAGAGGGCATCTAGGGTAAGCACAGAATGACCAGATAACATTCCTATCATTTATCAATGTGGGTATGTGTACACACACACACACACACACACACACACACACACACACACACACAGTCAACGCTTTGTCCTTTTACCTGACTTGAACTCTTAAAGCAGAACCACTGACAGTCCTCAATAGGTTCATTGTCAGAAAACCCTCTATCTGACCCCTTCTAACCTCATTACTACAGATTAAAAAGCCAACACATTCCAATTAATTTCAGTTTTCAGTAAGATTTCAGTTAGTCAATCATTTCAAAACATGCTGAAAGGTTTTTTTTTTCTGTGGAAGATGAGCAAGATTCAGGGCCATGATGATCCTTTGCATTTGGTTTCTCTCTGTGATGAAGACGTTGCAATGGTTTTATCTCGTCACTTTAATGTGCATCAGCTGGACTCCATGTCATTTTAGAAACTCTGCTTAACAACATCTCTTCCCTGGTGTAACCCAAGCGTCATAGAAAGAAAAAAAAAGAAAGAAAAAGCAAGCTCAATATCTACAGAGGAGGGAGGGAGGAAAAGTGACTGGTGTCAGATGGAGTTGTTAAACTACCAGTCACACGCTTATGGCCTTCAGTTGCCAGGCCTATTACGTTCTTCCTCTATTCTCATTCCCCCCCCCCCACAATCATCAGGGAAACAATATGGAAAGGATGTGTCTGGTGCATGAGAGACATAGACAGAGACAGAAAGAAAGAGTGAGGATAAGGAAAGATTTACGATGAATTCTGCGGAGTGGCTCGAAATCCGTCAGCATATCTGGAACGCATCAGTTCCCTATTCACTGCTTTCCCGTGTGGCTGTCGACTTCAGGGGAATTTCTGCTAAATTGCGTTATAGTGCTTTTAATTTCCTCCACAACACACTATTTAGGATCAAATCTCCTTACCCTTATTAACTGAATATCCTCACAAAGGTTGCAGCACTTAACACCGGAATCTTATCTCCGATAGACAGCAGCCTGATCCACTGAGCTACTGCGGGTTCACCTGTCGATCATCAGGGAAACATTACAATGGAGTCCCCAACAGGAACCAGGGGCTCACTGGTGCTAACCCCACATCAGGTGCCAGGAAATACTGAATAATTACAGAAGGCCTGCAGGCTGTAATATTTCCCGTGCCATTGTGCACTTAAGCAAGGAAGTTATGACAGAGTATCTTGATTTAAGTCCTCCAACATGGTATCCCTGCCCATTACCCAGCTAACAATTTTAAGTTAGCAGAACATTGCGGTTCTGGAAACTTTTTGGTTCTAAGAACTTATGGGTGTTTTCTGAGATTGTGTTTACATAATGTTTCTAGAAGAACATTATTTATGTATAACAGGGAATGTCGCGTGAGCAAAGTTCTAATAACATTGTGAAGCAAACTATTATAACAGCATGTTTTTCGAACATTGCAGGAATGTTATTTTGTAAATGTCACAGCCTAACCTTAGAGCCTGTCGAATACTTTACTGAACATTGTGATAATGTTTTCTGTTGGCTGGGTACCACTGTGATTGGGTCAAAACAGCAGTGGTCAAAGGTCAAAACAGCAGTGAGTGCTCATTAAACTTACGTACAGTACGTGTGTGTATATGTAAAGACTGACAAAAGTAAAACACATTACTGTAAACATATAAGCTTCCAGCGATATACAAAAATGTAGCCCCTGACAAAATACAGAACATAAAGAAAGTGACCTAAAAAAACAAAACAACGAGTGAGCTGAAAGAATATGAGAGCTCGACTAGCCCATACACTGTTAACATATGCACCAATCAATGCTCATGCATCCCTATAATGATCATTTCTTACTTAAGGTGTTGAACGTGTATCGACTTGCCCCATTTAAACCTGAAAAACTTGCTTTTGTTCAGAAAACCAAAAGCATATTCCTTTTGAAATTCTGATGAAGGTTGTTTCAGTTTAATCATCACCCACATGCCATAGAAACAAAGCCTGTCTGTACCAAGGCTGGCACTTTTTTAGTCTTGTTCCTTTGTACCTTCCTTTCTCTAGCCACAAACAGGAACTAAAACCTTGATACCCAGAGGACACTCTCCATCTCACATTTGACAAATATTTAAGCAGGCAGCTTTTGGCTGTTTATAAAAAGGGATTAGATCCAATTTAAGTACCAAAACAAAAGAGCAGGGCATATCCAAATAATCTCTCTCTCTCTTTGGTTGGGCTTGTTTGAAAACTTGCAGGCCCTTTGGCAGAAGAGCTCACAGGGGAAGGGTAGTGTGTCTGCTTTATGACTGTGCTGACGTCAATGGAATAATTCAGATAGTTAGCAGGGTGCATTGCTCCCCACCAGGCCAGTGCCAAAACCCGACACGGACTTCCCTCTCCGAGCCAGACAAACATCTGCTCATCTAATACAGACCCAGTTCCCAACTCAGATCTGCCTGTCTGACTATGTTGGAGTGTCTGATTTTGCTTGTGAAGAGTTGTGTTCTCTTTATAGTGACATATAACAGTATATGCAGCTGACCATGAGGTTTAGGGCATGAGGGGAAAAGTGATTCAGTTATAAAGGAAAGGACGGTGTGTATAGGGGACTGATTCCTGACTGTGTATTCACAACAGCCCATTTGACATTGCATTTCTCGTGTGACTTACTGTTCATTGTTTTAGAAAACTGTTTTGAACCAAATCATGAGCAGAAAAAAAAAAGACTTGAGCTCAAGCTAAAAAAGAATCTGCCTAGGAAATTGAACATTAAGGCTTGAACATCTGGGTTCAAGCAAAAAAGAATTCAAATGTATTTATGCAACTTAAATTATTAATGCTGTGATCATAAGCAGATGGATTGCATGAGCCTTAGAAAGCTTCTTAGAAAGAAAGATCTTTCCAGCTGGCGTGTTTGATGCCTAGTACGGCAGTATCTGCCCTTTCTGTTCCATGCCTAAAGATAGTAGTGTGGTGTGTGATGTAGACCTGATGCCCCAGCTGCCGTGAGAGACTCAGTGAGGCCGTGCTACTCATTTGAGCCGCGAGAGACAGAGAGGATCTTTCCAAATGCAGGAACCCAAGCTCTCCCATTAACACCCAAACTATTCAAGCCAGCAGTCAGCTGATGGAAGGCTACGGAATTTTATCACCTTTCACCTTATTAGGATTTCAGTAAGGGACGATAATGAGGGGTTAATGTCAGATATTTATTCTCAAATTCTGAATTCTTGAATTTCTCATTTTGTCACAGTTGACTACATTGGTGACTGGGATCAAAAACTGCTCTCATTCAACTGCTCTCATTCATCTCAGACGCCTACGCAATACACTGTACAACAGCAATGTTGTTATAACAAACACAGTTTATAATCTAGGGGCAAGATAAAAACAATCCACGTAATCCTTAAGCAGAATGATAAATTAGACACAGGAAAAAGGGTGTAGTACATTTCAGGAAGTTTTTGAATCAAACCTGGAAAGACACGTTGCAGAACAGGTAGAGAAAGTCAAATACTTGTTCAATAGCTCAGCAGAATAAATCAATTGAAGAACAATAAATTACAATGGCTTATATAAGCTGTTATGATCTGCAGAGTGTATGGGTTCTCTATGGCAGTCCAGATCTGAAACCTGCACCATAAATCACACCGCAGAGAAAACAGCATAAATCATAAGAGAATTATTTGACTTGTGTAATATACCAAGGTGGAGTAAGGGATCGTGATTGTGTAATATTGCAGGGTAATAAACGAACGGAACATGTCTTTAGAGATCACCATGTTCCTGCTGACTATTTGAACGATCTGAAACTACCTTAATGTAACCCTATTCCCATGTGAGGACATTTCATCCCTCTTTTCATATGCAACAAGATCTATTGCATAGCACTGCTTCTACACAAGCTTCTAATTCACAAACTTCTCATTTCTATTAGGATATTTATATTTTAAATGTTCTCATACAAATGCTATTGCTAGCATAAAAGAACTGGTCACACTTCAGTATAGAGAGTCACACACTGTATTAGACATTAATTCATAGCTAATAAGTGTAGACTTAAGCAGTGAACACAGCAGTTATTTGGCAACTAATAACAGCTTATTAATGTTTGATTTAGTGTTCTCATATTCTTACCTTATATTTTAGGTGTTACCTGCTTCTCCTTAATAACTACTCTTTCTGTAAATGTGCAGACTAATTAATGATTAGTAAAATAATTGTAACACTAATTGTGCTCTCAATCCACATCCTCAACAAAAGACGTATGAGGATAATATTTCAGAAATAACTGCTCTTAATTGTATGTGTTCAGTACTGAGTTCTATTTTACAGTGCAAACTCCAAAGTATTGGGTAGTTACTGTATGTCAGGTTAAAAGATGGTAAGAACTTAAATACACTAAAACATGCCTGACAGGTTTAAGCTATTAAAGGAGACATTACCACAAAATGAAGCAAAGGGTGTGTAAACAGGATATTCAGATAGATTTACATTTATCTCAAACAATTAAAATTATTGGTAACACTTTACCTTAAAGTTCACATACTGTTTACAGAAACAGAAACAGTGGTTATTAAGTATAAGCAGGTAACACCTACAACATAAGGTAAGAATACGAGAACACTAAATAAAGCGTTCATTTTTCCAAATCTGCTGTATTCACTACTGCATACACACATTTATTAGCTATGAATTAATGTCTAATATGTGAGCCCCTATATTGCAGTTTTACTGTCACAGTTACGCCATGTGCTGGTGTCTGTTTTGGGTTTTGTCTTGTCTCCACCCAGGTCTTGTCATTGGTTTGTTTCCCCAATTGTGTTTACCTGTGTCTGATTCCTCTTGATTAGTCTCTGTATATTTACCCTGTGTTTGCCTCTGTCCTAGCAAAGTCTTATCGTGCATTAATGTCTCATTAAGTCCAAGGCTGATTCTGGTGTTTCTTAAGGTTCTCTGGTTTGT
Organism: Olivaichthys viedmensis; assembly: GCA_028565825.1. NCBI lineage: Eukaryota > Metazoa > Chordata > Actinopteri > Siluriformes > Diplomystidae > Olivaichthys > Olivaichthys viedmensis. Next base: position 16,036,073 of record JAOUQW010000015.1, read on the forward strand.
GACTCCTTGTGTTTCTGATTTAGCTTATGAATTACCTGTGTTTATTCACAGGTGCTGGTATATATGAGTATAATGTTAGAAATTTGCAAATGATCAGTTATCAGTAAGATCCTACATATTATGAAAGTTTCCTGACATAACATATGACAGTTTAGTGGTGTATAATATTTTCTAGATCTTCCCCAATTTTAAAAGGGCAAACTTTCAGTGCCCAGTGTTTTGCACTTACTCCTACCCCAAGCCCCAAACACACACCTCTTACTGGAGACCAGGACTGTTTGAAAATATTTGTAATGATGTCATCCTATCTCCAGGGGTTTGGAGTACATAAACATGGCGCACGGCTCAGATCTGAGGCCAGTTTGGCACGTAGGAGTGGACCGAGGGCTTTGGGACAGCGGTGTGGTATTCCTCACCTGCGCACACTGAATCAACACACACGCTGCACATCAGTCGACCAGACGGCCTGCTACGACATGTAAACATCACACGCAAAGTTTCTCACATCAGTCAAAGTCATCTAGTGGTGAAACGCCGACACGTAGGCATAGCCATGGACTGGCACACACACACACACACACACACAGACAGACACACAGACACACAGACACACAGACAGACACACACACATATACACATACATAGAAAGATCTTGAGGTCCCTGAGTAACAGGAGCTAGCAGCTTAAGCCAATCCACAGAGACACACACACACGCACGCACACACACGCACACACACGCACACACACACACACACACACACACACACACGCACACACACACGCACACACACACGCACACACACAGAGCCGGACACTTGACTCAGTAGGGATGTGGTGTGCTGAAATATGGCCAAGCCGTCATGGTTATCACACAGGCTTCCTTTGGGCTGACGTTTTCCCGCCAGACGGGAAGACCCTGTGTGTTTGGGTGGGCTGTTGCTGCCACTGTTGCTATGACCACCATGCCCGAGACAGATGATGGGAAAGGATTTGGCCGACGGTGCTGTGCCATTTCTAGATGGTGGCTGCTTTTAGTGAGTCTCTGTACTTTATAAAGGAAGCCTCTTTCTTTGAAATGTTTTTTCTGCAGTAGTTTGGACATTACAATATATAAGGGAAAACAGGGAAAGAGAAAAAGGGAAAGAGGGAGCAATACAGAAAGTGAAAGGTAATAATTTATAAGTAAATAAGTTTCATTTATATAGAGCTATTTATAAAAAGTACATTGTTGGTTTAAAGAAATAACCACAAAACGTAATACAAGCAACCCAAGACGATTGTAGTACAGGACAGATATACAAGAAAAAACCCAAAGAGCTAGGAAAATGAGGAAGGATGATAGCGTAGGTGGACTTTAATGCCTGGGTCACACTACAGGATAATCTCCTGACGATCGCATAAGGTGTCTGGTCCTATGATTATCCAATGATTATCTTGCGAGATTATCCTGTTGTGTGGGGTGTGTAGAATCCAATCTTAACCCTCTGAGCTACTCACAGTCCAGTCTAGTGTTCAATATTTACAACTCAACACCCTGTAGTGTGGGGGGGGACGCCGACTGTCTCGTATGAAAACACAGTCTTGACATCGTGTGTGAAAGACCGATAACCAATGACAGCCGAGCTGAACTGTTGTTCGCCATGTTTGTTTTGATCTGAAGTCAGTTGGGATCATTGGTCGGGACTCTGATTTGTGAACATAAACCTACCTACACTAGAAAGGAGAGCGTTTCAAGGCTCCAAGGAGGAAATTAAGGAAAGGAAAGTACTGCAGAATTATTATTTTTTTAAATTGACCACCGATAGTTGGTGAGAGAGAAGCACTAATAAACAGTGACTGAGAGAGAAGCACTAATATAATGTTTTCCCTTTACTTTATTACTGAATGAGGACAAACAATCCATTAGCCATTAGTGGCCCCGTTTAGCCTGCTTTGCCGTGCATGTCGGCGTGTGAGGTCAGCCGAGGCCCTGTTCTGGAAAAGCGCCTGGATGATAATGTGTGTCAACCAGCCCTTAACACCACACAGCCTGGGAACAAATAGAAAGTGAGGGAGAGAGAGGGAGTGAACAAGGCCACACACCCCGAATATGGCAGGACATCATTGCGTGTGTGTGTGTGTGTGTGCGTGTGTGGGCCGGGGGAAAAAGGCGACCTGACTGGCCTGGATGACAGAGCACATTAGAAAGACTGGCATATGACCATGAATATGATGGAAAATGACTTACAGGTGCACAGACTATAAATAATTGCTCATAAAAACCACATGAAATTACATCCCCATATTACATGCATATATCTAATCTATATAGGTATAGGTAATCAAACAAAATGCATCCCTGTAAACGCATACACAAATAAAGACGGTATGTGTGTGAGCATGCAATCATTGCCAAAAGCGTGAACATACAGTAAATATGCATATGAACGCACATGAACGCTTACTCACAGGCACACACAACCGTAAGCTGCTCACTGTGTTGGTGTCACATAAAAGCACTCATTTGTCTTGGACCTAGATGGATGTCCAATGGCTTTATTGTATCCCCCTGCTGAAAAGTGACATCAGCAGCGGGGGCGCAAACCAACAGAGCCATGCCGCACTGTGCGTATGACAAAACAGGAAGTGCTTGTCTTATTTCCTGGATACCATCATAGAGCAACTCACGATGATCTCTCATGTGATGGTGGGTGACCAATTCAAATGGCGACAAAAACAAGTCACATGAACTGACACACACTGGTCAATGGTTATTGTGTTGAAATTTTGAAAACAGCTCATGTTGACATATTATTGAGATTTGCTCAACCTGTGTGCATTAAAACCACATACACAAATCCTATAGAGAACTGCATTGTATGTGATCATCATAATCTTTTAGAGGTAAAATGAAATTGACTGCTTACATAAGCAGAGTGTGGAATAAGTTCATAATGCTATTAGCTACTGAAATTAATTTCAGCCATTAGTTTTGTAGCTGCGGAAACAAATGCTGAGATCATGTCTTCTGCTAAGGAGGGAATTACCCAAAACCTCAGTGGCCAAGCTTGCACTGGTAAAGCATTACTCCCTAATATTTCCGCCGTAGAGCACGTGAGACAGCTTTTCCAAGCCGGACCAAGGCCGGACCCCCACCCGGGCTCCCCAGTGACGATGACACTGACGCAGGTTTGCTCTCTCTGGGCTGGACCACCATAAAGCCCACCATTGTGCCTCTGTGCTCAAGCAAGCCTCGAAAAGCCCCGGCCAGATTATACGAGCCGGAGAGAGATAGAGAGCTTTATTAGGCCAAACGCAGCTAGATCTAACAATATTAGCACTCCGTAACTTCAGCCAAAGTAAAGAAAATATTTAAAAAATCAGCAGGGGTGGCTGCTTTAAGATCAGATTCCATCGCCGCTGTCAATCCTGCTTTAAGGCACTAAGCCTAAACCAGTAAGCCTGAATTATGCAATGCCGCCTCAAGCTCTGATCTGCAGTCAGTGTTAAAAACAATCATGCTGATCTCCTCCACTGTACGATCAAAGCTCTGAATGATCCCAGGTCTGGGCTGGTACCAAAAGCTCTGCACTGACGTAAGCATTGTGCTTCTGAACTCTTGCTGAGGGTCAGGATTTTGCATGGGGAGCACGTGAGAGGCCTAGTCCCTCACGCCTAAAGCATAAGGGACGGTATCGAACTTCGGAAAGCTCTAAACGTTCACGGTTTATCAGAACAGTAGGAGAATCTTAGCTGTCCATCAAACAAAGGGCGGATTAGTCAACAGAAAGTTTTATTGTTGTCTGTTCAAATAAAATGGCGGCGCGCTTCGACTGAGACGAGAATGTGGCTTTTTTGCTGTGGCCTTATCCGAGGAATAAGATATAAACTGAGATATATAATGGGAAACGTTTATTTGAAAGCATCATCTGGATAAATTGTTGGCATAACATTTTTTGTAAATTTTTTGTTCGGTTTTACATGATCACTCTGAGCTTGTTGTTTAAAGTGGAACACTTGTATGACTCTTCTCCAAACTGTCCTATGTGACGATTTAAACTTGAATGGGCAACCTACTTTAAAATGAAGTTAGATGTGAATCTTCTGTGATAAACACTTTTGAGGAGAGGGTGTTTCGAGGTCGGCCCTCCTGCCTGTTTCTGCCCCTCATTCATTCACACGTCGTTACCGGCCAATCACTGCGGAGATGAGCGGGCAGTTTAGATGCTTTGGTTTCGGAGAGCGACTTTTCTGAACTGCTGCGCTCTGCCCCAATCAAAGTGCTTTGTCCGACACTCCGAAAGCATTGTAAACTTGTTCGGAAGGAAACATCAATCAGGCTTAACAAGCCAGCATTCATCTGAGGACATGTTGGTCTTTCTCTAACAAAATTATGGTTCTCTGACACATTATGGTTGTTAAGTAAGTAAAACCTGTCTGTCTTCTGTCTCTGTCCTTCTCCTTCCCATCCTCAGCTCCGTGATTATGAAAGGAGAGCTATGAGTCAAACGCCAGTGAGGAGGAAATTATGCTGTGAGTGTGCATAAATGGACAAAACAAGGCAAACTAATGCTCACGATCACTTCTTTTTTCTTTTTTTTTTACAAACTGCTTTGTTTCTCATGACTGAAATGGTGAGACTGCAAGAATTCAGTCTAATTATAGACCCAGACTCTTCTTACTGAAAGTGACACAAGTGGGACACCATGAAAAACAAAAATTAATAGAAAAAGGTTTTCCCTGCAGGGAAAAGGAAACTTTACTGGATGTAAGATTAACTTCTCAGCAAGTTTATACAAAGTAAAAGTTAAAGTGTTTTATTTGTCATCTGTACATTATCTCACGGACATTGTACAATGAAATGTTTGTGGTAAGACAGGTAAAAATATAAATATAAATATAATAAGAGCACCACAGTTACAAAAAACAAAACCAGTGTGGCACACAGTGACCTGCTAAAGTGATCTTACTTGTCCAGTCCCTTAACTGGACGTGTCACTATATCTGACCCACATACCTTAATAGACAAGCAGAGCAATGGCAGCGCCATGGAAACCTAACATGGCTGCCCTTTAGGATTGTTTTTCATTTTAATCTGGTTATCATTCCATATTAAAATGGCATGGCAGTAATATGGCCTTTATGCCAAGGACACGTTAAGCTGCGCTCCGGGCATTGCTTTAGGGTTGTACTGGCAGTTGGGGAAAGAACTGAGTTCTCGAATGCCTGAGCAAAAAACATCTTAGTCCTCAAACACTCCACTGTTGTCAGGTGATGATCAATGGTGGAGCAGTGAGTGGTGTAATGTGTGCTAGAAGAGCTGTTTGCCAATGCACTGTAAGAGTGCATTGTGTAACTAACATTAGAAGAGTTATGAGCACAGATACATAATTTCAAAACACTTAGGTGATTCCAGTCAGGTCAAATCAGTAATAAAGACAGAAGAGTCTTAGAAGAATAAAAGTGATAAGAGAAACAGAGTACATGGACACGTCGGACTACTGACCTCCTCAGAGGACATCTTTCATCCAGCCACAATGAGCTAAAGCCTCACACTATAGTTAAACTCTTAAATATTCAATAACTAAAGTGCAAGTAATAGGTAAGTTATGCAGTTAGGAGCGAGAGGAATGTAAGTCTGGACCCGCCAGTTGGTCCTGGGACTCTTGACTCTTAACAAGGAAGTGCAGTCGAGAAATTTTTCTTTCCCTTCCACCTTATCCTTTATAAATCAGAGAAAGCTCACTTCTTTGCTTGATTACGGTTAGGTGTTAGAAAGCCTTTGGTCCCAGGTGGACTCATGGACTGATGGCTTTTAATAGAAAAAAAGTATTCGCCTGACATGATTCAGCAAGCTTAACATCCCCAAAATGGTTTCCAGCTGGTGCACTTTTTAAAGAGTGCACCTGAAAAAGCAGACCACTGCACGTGTGTGTTTGTGTTCATGATAAGACGTGCAGACGTGCAGGCCACACACGCGTTGTGATAAAAATAGTCATGCAGAGCACCTGTTGAAAGCATCATAAGGCTGACAGAATCGAAGAGGCCCTTGGCATAATCACCTTGAAGCAACTACGTGACAGTGTGAGGCATGACCCATCCAAACATCAGTACCTCTAACTATATCATAGCTATCAACAACACAAGTAACTCACATAGCTCTGTTTTTGTCCAGACGCAACATGACACAGCATATTCCTTTGTTGGCATAAGGCAATTTTTCATGTTCTCACACAGCTGTTCACTTTTAGAAAAAAGGTACTAAATTGTACCTTTGCTTGTCGCTGGGGTACATCTTTTGTACTTTTAGTATCTATCTTTTGCCTAGAAATGTAAATATAGTGTACCTTTAAAAAGGATTTAAGGTACATAATTGGACCTTAAAGATCACTGTTGTACCATTAATTTGCTATAGTAAAGCTGTAAAGGTACACTACATGCACCTTCCCAGGTAAAAGATAAATACTAAAGGAAGAAAAGACCACTCTAGCAACAAGGAAATGTACAGTTTAGTACTTTTTTGGATGGAACGGCACAACAGGGAATGTGACATTGACTTTTGGTCAAAATTGCGCTAACATTACCGCCCGTCAGGACCCCCTCTTTAGTGCAGACCAAAGTGGTATTTTCCAGGCTTCTTACAGTTTATTACCCATTTCTTACAACCATTAAAGCTTTGAACATCATATACTAATTAAATACCAGACTTGTAAAATTGACTGAGACAGAGATGAGGAATAAGCCGAAATAAACGCTGTGTCCTATAGTCAAAAAACAAAAACGCATTTGATGCAAGTTATTTCAGCCACACGGTTATTTCTATCACTAAAATGTCAATGTGAAATCTATATGTGAACTCTAATCATGTGTCATTACAAAAGGTCACTGCTCTGCACGGCACACACTCGCTTTTAAAGGGAATGACCGGAGCTAATTTGATTTGATATCGCATGCCTAATCCCTAACCACACCTTTTGATAATGTATTTATTCTATCCCCATCCCCTTTTTACAGTCAGGCCAGGTTACCACTGCCTATTGGTCACGAAATAAAAAAGAAAACATGTCGTGGTTTTGCATCTTATTTTTGCACTTGCGTTATGATACGGCCCATAATGCCTAATCTAGGTTCTAAGAAGTGGAACCTTTAGCAACACTTTGGTTAATAGGCACACGTCATAGACATGTACTTTATACACATGACATTTACAAGCACCTGTCATGTAGTATATGCAATGGAACTTCTTGTGCATACAGTTCTTGAATTTGCGCAACTTCTTGGTATTTTCTCAGGAAGCACGCATCTTGCAAATATCAAAGTCATTCCATGTTGTATGAATGACCTACAACACATATGCAGTCTGTAATCCAAGTCCTGATCTATGCTTCTTTTCTGTTTTTTCTCTCTTCTACCTCATACAATCTTAACGTCCCACATCATCTCAACACCACACACTGAGAGATCATTCAAGGCTGGGAGGTTATGCAATCATCTTCACGCATCCGTTCATTGGTTCAGTGCTTCTGCAATGATGATGCTTCAGTGAAGAACTCAGTCTAATTATAGACATAAACTTCTTTTACAGAAACTGACAGTAAAAGACACTATGAAAAACAAAAATTAAGACAAAAAGGTTTTCCAGAATGGAAATGCAAATAGAGCTTTACTGGATGTTATATGTTTCTGATTTATGAATATGAAGCCCTGGGAAACCCATTAAACTTATCAATCTTATACAGTGTATACAATTTCAGTAATGCTTTACATTATGGTTCCCATAACTAACATTATTTACAGCATTAGTTAACATTAACCAACCATGAACTTCAGCATTAATAAACCGTAAGTAATGTTAACAAACTAATTAATCAGAATCAGAATCAGGTTTATTGCCAAGTAGGTTTTCACATACAAGGAATTTGCTTTGGTATGTTGGTGCAT
>JAOUQW010000015.1:16061428-16077828 GCA_028565825.1 Olivaichthys viedmensis
GCTCACTGGATGTTTTTTCTTTATTGTACCATTCTGAGTAAACGCTAGAGACTGTTGTGCGTGAAAATCCCAGGAGATCAGCAGTTTTAGAAATACTCAAACCAGCTCGTCTGGATCCAACAATCATGCCACGCTCAAAATCACTGAAATCACATTTTTGCCCCATTCTGATGGTTGATGTGAACATTACCTGAAGCTGCTGGTCCGTATCTGCATGATTTTATGCATTGCGCAGCTGCCACACGATTGGCTGATTAGAGATATATATATGTACAGGATCACGCTAAACATTAAATATCTAATGGGTATCACACATCTCTCCATCTACCCTAGTTAATCTACTTTCACAAAAGGCCGTTTCTGATAAATAAATAAATAAAGTACAACCATTCTTTCAGTTCAGGTGTTTTTATTTCCCCTCAAAATAAATAAAGGAAAAAAAAAACATATCAAAAAGATAGTGAAAATGCACAATCCCATATCGAATGTACATGGGTACCCTTTTTCTTCTGCATTTCCACAATTAATTGTTATCTAGAATTCCCATTCTGTATAAACTTAAAAGTGTTAATGCCATATTTTATACCGGATATTTGTACCCCTTGCTTCCCTAATATGTCTCCCTAAACCTGATTTAAAAAAAATTAAAATCCCACATCTTGTCCTCAATTTCATAGCCAAACTCTCTCTGTCACAATATTTTAAATTATTCTCTAGGTTTTCAGCTATTCTGTAAAATACACAGAAGCTTTTTGTTTTTCCTCGGGTATTTTATATAGTCAAGCAGGTACTGAGTATTTTGAAATCCAGAGTTCAAACAACTCTGTAATTGTAAATATTTTCAGTGATTCCCTTTACCCTTATGATTCTTTTTTTCCATTTTCTTTTTTCTAAGACATAAACACTCCTTCCCTATTATTTCCCCTATAATTTCTATCCGTTTGACAAGCCACTATTTCCAGAAAGCCACTGCCTCTGCTGTACATATTTACAGGTTATTCCATGGGGATGCATATGTATGAAAGTAAAACAGTATCAATACCTTTCACAAATACAAGCGTAAAATGCACAAATATACATACAGGCTCAAATAGTCACAGTAAGTTCTGCAAATAAATGCACAGCAAAAATATAAATATGTAACAAAATGTGACTACAATATTTGCATTTCCATTTTTGTGTGTAAGTTTGTTATATTTACTTGTGAGCAGCCTGACCTCCATTTTCAGTTTCAAATATATTTGTGAATGGCGTGCTGCATTTGTGGATCCTTTTGAGACTGTTGTTCCATCGTTAATGATTCACAAACATGAGCAGGCTGATCTGTTGCCACTCTATATTGCTGCTCTCACCAATGGACGGAGGGTAATGGAAGCCTGATTGCTTCTACCTCCTGCTGTATTATTTTACACATAGCCTAAAGGAGGACAAGATACATTTTTCTAGCGAAGGACGACATCCTGCTGTTATGGGTTTTTAATTGATTTATGTGCATAGAGTACATAATAATGTGGTATAGTTGAATTTCTATTCTGTTATTAAAGCTCTTGGCCTGTCTTTTCCAGCTAAACTTTAAGGCCGCCGGGTATACCAGTGTGTTCCTTATATTGCATACACCCTTTCCAGTCGAGTGCTCCTCTTTCCTTAACTGCCTTTAGCAAACTTTCTTTCAAAAGATTGCAAAAAATCACACACTCGCTTAATCTCGAACTCGCTGTTCAGTACAATGCTTGGGCCTTCTGATAAGATGCTTTGAATGCATTTAATTATAACTCTTTACCTACTTCAAGCCAATGAGCTGAATATTGTTGCATCTACTTCTGTTTTTGAGTTTGTCCAGACTTTTCTCTGTCGTTCGTGAGCCATGCAGTCAAATCTTCCACCGCAGACAACCAGCTTTCAGTTTCCTCCATCTGTTGCTGAATAGCATTGACTTGCTTTAGTTCACTTCTAGTTTGCTTAATTTTCGAAACAACTAAAGCTGCCCCCTGTAAAGTTAGCATTCAGTTTGCTAATTTCTGTCATTTCCAATGACGTTTTAGTTGTTTGATGGCTGTGTGGCGTCATCCTCAGAAGGGGTATTCTGCCTCGTTGCTGTAGGCTTGTAAATTCTAACTTTAATCACTCTAATTAATTAATTTAAATTTCCTTCCAAACTGTGGAGAAACATACGGCTTACTCACTCATGTGACAAAATTAGGTTACGCCCCCCGCTGTCCTACAACCAACGACGGAAATTAGGATGCGGGCAAAGGTTTTAATGTGTGTTTGTAATGTCTTAAATGATCTGACGCCAAAAGATAAATATAATGCATGTTTATACTGTTTCAAATTATCTGACTCCAAAAGATAAATATAATGCGTGTTTATACTGTTTCAAATGATCTGACTCCAAAAGATAATTATGTTACTTGATCCTAGTTGGTTATACTCATTGTCCCGTTCAGTATTAAATTAATAATATATACCTGCCCTTACAATAACGAACTTACGAACTCTATTATTACAAGACGTGTTTCGTATATATCAAACAATGTACGAACTCAGAGGTCTATTATTCTAGACATAGAACGTAATAACCATCAGCAAATGTACAAACTCAGAGGTTTATCTTAAACATGGATCACACAAGTGAGAATTCTCTGGGTGTTAATATAACTTACTTTAGAAAGACTGAGCGCGGGAGGAATCCGTTAAACTGATTTAATACCCAGTGATGTATACAACATTAAAGGTACAAAGCATATATGAAATGATCAAGAACAACACTTAAAATACTGATGGAAAAACGACCGTGACAGCGTAGATTGCCAAATGTTAAAAGGGACAGAGACTCGATGGTAAAAACGTCTCTCAGTGTGGCGGAGCTCCGATCTAAGATACCCCCGTGAGTTCAGACTCTCCGAACATAGGTTTTTGCTAATCTTATATATGCTCTGATCGACAGGGGAGAGAATGTATTGCCATCCCTCCCACCCAGAGAGCACGGCCAATTACGCTGTCTTGGAGTCCCGGCCACGGATGGCTATGGCATTGTCGGGATTCGAAATCACGATCTCCAGATGATAGAGCGAACACTTTTCTGTTGCGCAAGAGAGACTTTTTAAAATTTCATCCAACACTTCTGGGCAGGACATGGAAAAGCCATGCTCCAAATTCAGATAAGGAGTTACTACAATGTTGGATGCACTGGGAAGAAGTGGTGGAAATAAGTGTTTTGGGGAATGCTCAATATTGCTATTATAAATGCATATATTGTACAGACCCAAGTGCACAAGCCTCTTCCAAAAAAACCGCAAGCAGTAGTAAGGCTTTCAAGCTGAAGTTTATTCATGAGCCATGTGATGGCTAGAGTGAATGGAAACAGGAAACAAAGTGTCATAGGGGAAAATGGAGAGAATTGTGCAGTGAAATCTCAAGCCAGGTCATTCTCTTGTCCAGTTCACAGGTCGCAAAAGAGGTTGTTTCCTGCATCAGTGATGGACACATAGCAAAAAGTAGTCAATGTGTTGAGACATCTTTCGGATGCTCAACGTGTTTTGTGTGGCACTTTGTAAAATAGGTCCTTACTTTCAGGAATTTCACAAAATGCTCTGGCTATATTTGTGTTCTGGCTTTGGATGAACTCTGTAGAGCAGGTGCCACATTTATTTGTCATAGATTTGGATCTCGGTTTTGCTTTTTGCACCAATTCAAGATATGTGTTAATTCATCCGCTTACAAATCTATCATCTAATCTCTCCATGTTCAGTATTTTTTAATTAATCAAATCCTTTGCTTTTTTATTGTGTCATAATAATAGACCACTTCCTCCTTACAAATCTATCATCTAATCTTTCTTTGTTCACTTAATAATCAAATCAAACATTTGCTGTTTATTGCATGTCATAATAATAGGCCACTTTCTCTTTTCAATTTTATACTTCTTACAATCTGTTTGTTATTTATTACACAAGATGTATGAACAAGATATAGTCACTGTTTATTAACATACTTATTTGTAAATAGATTATTTATAATGTGTATATATAATAATTGTTTTGTAGTCTTTTAGTATTTTTTCAATTCCAAGCTATTTTTGCCTTTTATAAATTACACAACTGTAATGTGTTACACATTATAATCATAATGCACTTAGAGCTCACAGAGTTTTTTTTTCCATGTTCTTTGGCTGACTCACCGCTTTGTACTGAGTTCTACCATATGGTTTTGGGTTCATATTAAAGAGGGGGCACTCACCTTTAAAAAATCAGCTTCTAATTGTCTTTTTTCATCGTTTTTATTTTACACTGATATGTTTAAAGCAATGATATTTAACCCCTTTAACTCTGAAATTTCTTAGGGATTTACAAGAGAGTTCTAGAATTCTACTGGGGTCTAAAGGGTTAATAAAATTACCTGACTGATCCCAAACAATGAACTTTAGTTAAAATATTGGAAAGGTATACTCTCCCACTTAAATTACTAATGTGCCCACTTTTACATATCTCTCATTTTTATAAAATTAGGGGTTTCACTAAAATGTGACTTGGTCTCAGAGGATTGACTCAAGGGTCAAACCTGTACCATTCAAACTTATATGACAAACTCACAGGTTTATTATTTTTTTATTTGGACCATCCGAAACAATATTATGGACTCAGAGGTTCATTTTAAAACTTGGATCGTACAAAATATTTTAAACCAGTCAGTGTAAACAAATTAATTATACAGTTCAAAGAAGGAATCAAAGAATACAAACAAAATACAGGTAAAATGTAAAATTCATTTATAGAACCAAATGAATGAACAGACTCAGAATGATCAGGTGAGAATATCTACTAGAGCATAGAACTTGCAACCCTTTTATACCCATGAGCCTTCTTTAAGTAGATAGGAGGTTGAGTGGAACAATGAACAAAGGGCACAGTGATCAAAGGAGTCTCATCCCCCACACTACAATACAGAAAAAGTATAAATCAGCCCTTAGTGTACAGAGTAAACTCCAGCAATGCTGCTGCGTCTGATAAACTCATACCAAGTTTGAGACACATACACTGACCTCTGCTGCTGCAGAATTAGGAGAACCTTATAAACAAATGGGCATCTCCAAGATTTAATACAGAGCCTCAGGGCAGCCACAGGCCTTTGGACAAGATGAGAGACCTATATACAGTGCAGCCAATTTTAGGTAGATAAATCAAAAAGTTCACCCATGACATTTATGAGACATAACCCATGAGGGAATATAATTCAGTTGAGGGAAATATATTTTAATTGATTGTAGGTGCCTGGGCAGGGGTAGACTGTCTCTGGTGTGCATGTAGGGCAGGTGTTAGAGGGATCAGGTGATGGTTAGTAATTCACAAAACATAATAATTCAGATGGGAGCTGAGTCATATGAGTAGATTTTTGCCCAACACAGGTGCATGTTTCTGAGAGAGAGGGTGAGTATGAGGCTGTGACTACATAGGGATAACAGGCCTGTAAGTAAGATGGATGAAGGGCTCTAAGAGATATAAATAATACATTAAAAAAACAGCGTAGCTCTAGTCTCATTTTTCTTGGAAAAATGACATTCAGCCGGATATGCCTTTGTGAAGTTTGACCCAAAAATGTGTTGCAATAACTCTCACAGTCATGTCTTTGCTTGAAAAGAAATCAGATTTTAAATAACAAATTTAAATGATTTAGTTGGTGCATAATTATCAAGTCAAGTATATAAGTAAAGTCAAGTAGAGTTTATTTATAAAGCACATTTAAACCAACAGATAATAACCGAATGTAATGAAGATTGGTGTTTCGCTCTTTGATATTAAAGTAGTACTACTGTAGTATCGTTACGTTGGGTGACATCTCTTCAGTTGATTGGTATGAGCGCGGGTGATTTCACATGGGTAGTGATTGGTCCCTTAGTGGTATAAATCGGCTGGGGAAAAAAAGGAATATTTGTAAGCTTGCTTTTGCAGGATGGCGATGTTTGTCGTGTCAGCTGCATCAAGGTAGGTCTCCAAGTTTTAATTTGCTCAAATTCATGCATATTAGGTGAGATCGCGGTGCCTTTTAATGTATTTAAAACTCCAATCAGGTGGTGTAGGCTTCATGTGCCTTGTGAAATTTACTTTGTCGGGATTGACTGGGTTATGCTGCTAACAGAAAGTGATTTATATCTCCTGTTATGGGATTTGGGACATACTTGTGCTTTATTTAGTGGTTAATAAGTGTTTTAACTTTTTTTCTTTAAACTAAAATGTTCTAAGATCTGTTGACTTGGTGCTTAAAAATGTATCTCTACAGTGATAGTTCTGGATGAGCTAAAATGTTTTTTTTTTTTTTTTACATCTCTTCCTCTTTGAGTGGGAGATGTAGTGTCCTGCTGATGGTTGATGTACTGCTTAATTTCTCTTTTTTTTTCTTTAGGATACTGCCACTGCTTTACCCGAGGGGGACCCTGCTTTGTTTTCCTCCTTTTGGGACGGAGCTTTGCTTCTTCTCTTTGGGGGTAGCTTTGCTGGGGATGGACTTGGCTTTGCCTTCTTTTGCTGCAGGGCTTTGCTGAAAAAGGATTTTCATATGCCCCTTCTAATGCTCTTCTTGCCTGTAGCCTTGGTTGTATGGAAGTTTTTGTTCTTTTCATAATTTATTTTTTTTCTGGTTATTCCATGTGTTTGGACAGATACTGTAGGTGTGCAAATACAGTAATTCCCCCATAGATATGGTGGATATTCTAATACAGTATGCCCTGCTCAGTGTTCTTGGGTTTCTCGTAGTGTACCTGATTGAGGGTTATTGACTAAGTGGTATAAGTAACCCTCTACTTGAGTTATCTAATTAGCTAGTGCGATACCAATCTCCTACATAGGTGAGTTGGGGGGAGATATCACTATCAAGGTTAACCCTTTCTTTTAATTTTATCGCAATTCTATTTTGGTTGTGTGTGATTGTGACGACCCTAGGTTCGTATTGCTGGTTGGGGTTTTTGTGCATGCCCTTCTCATTGCAGGTAATTGGAGGAGGAGTAATGTCGTTGCCCATCAGCAGGTTCACCTGGAGCTGAGAGTTCTCTAGGCTTTTAAAAAGGAACACTGTAACTGATACAGCTTTTCTCCTCTTATACATCCTCTGGCTCTTTTTTGTTTTTCTTTATCTTTGCTTCTTTGGTTTTTCCTTATTGTTTACATAGTGTTGTTTTTGATTACTTTTGTTATGCAGCTGCTTTATAATCTTGATTGTATGGTTTGTCTTCAAGGTAGTTTTGTTTTTCTTAATTGTTTTGGTTATATTAGTTAACTTGGGCCTAAATAAACAAGAAAACTAAAAATATCTGGCAATATGTGTGTCCCTGTTATTTGTTGCTTCCCTTGAGCCTGGGTCGTAACAGTAATTCATTTTATCTGCTTATCGTCACTTTTCTTTTTTTTGTAGTATCTGTGTGCAGGTTTGTGTGTGGTAAGCGTGTCCCTGCCAGCTGAACTGTGGCCTTTTCCTGCAATCTGTGCACTGCCCAAAGTTGTCTTCATGTAGTGTTATTTTTTTATTATTTCTTTTCTTTAGTACCAGTGATTTGCTTATTTGTGTTTTATACATTTTAGCCCGATAGGTCTCAATAAAGTATGATATTGTAGTGGTTGTAAATAAACTTCGATTAGGCTATATATGTGCGTCACTTCCCTCTTTGTATACTTCCCTGTTAAAGGTTAAGCTTAAAGTTAAGTTCCTTGGGTGGATCATGTTATTCAGAAGACGAGAGGGATTTGGCATCGGAGTAGATCCCTACAAAGACAAGTAACACAATGGAAATAAAATAATCCAAATATTGTGATGGATTTTGTAGGCTGTATCGCTATTGCTTGTGGCCAGTAGGTTAACTTAAATTGTGCACCACGAGCTTCTCAGATGACAGCAAAGTTTCCTTGTTGCAAGCAAGTAACTTATCATAATGTAAATGTATGAAACTACGATTGCTGCAACTAGCTATTAGGACAGGGAGGTTCATTCTAACACTAATGGTCCGATGATGTGTATGTTTGAAGTTGGTGTAGTATTGTGGTTCTGAACATTCCTGGAATAGTTGAAAATGTGCAGGTCAGTGGGTCCCATGGCCTGGAGTTCAGAACCACACAACACTTTCCCTACTATAGTCCTCCAACGCATGTTCAGCAGTGTTTTTACTTTTTTACTCACTATATGAAGCATGTCACTGTTACGATCCAACATTCAGTTGGGTCACAAACAAAGAAGGGAGGCAACGAGTGGAGTTGATACTTTTTTTTTTTTTTTTGTAACACCTAGTTAAAAGTTTTGCAAATCTAGAGATGAAGAAAAAGGCACGAGACAATTGTGGCCCACACACGGAAAGCCATTCCAAAACCAGACCTCCGTCTACTCCAACCCTCCTCCCCAAACATGAGCCAAATGGAAATGCCTGCTGGGGAGAGAGAAAGATACACAAACCCCATGCCCCCCCTCTGCTAGGGAGAGAGCGAGGAAGAGACATAAAACAGTTTATATCAGGCACCTGTGTGTAGCTGTATCCAATTTCCCATGGCAAATTGTTAACGCTCCGCTAATTAACCCCCAGCGCAGATGCCACTGAACTAACCTAGATGGCCAAGAGGGTCGTCACATCCCCTCCCATAATTTTTTTTTTTTTTGTATACTCACAAAATAATACACCAAACAATTAATTTACCAAAACATCCCACAAGTGCAAAATATTTTTTTGTTACCAGTCATCAATTCTCATCCTCCACAACCCGGGCCCTGGGAAAACAGGAACACACATAGCACTAGGAAACCCGTGCACAAGACCGCGCATCAGCTATTACTTTGTCCGTTCCCTTAATGTGACGAATATCCAATAGATATGGCTGCAAGAAAAGGCACCAGCGCATTAACCGTTGGTTTGGGTTCTGCAGAGAGTGGAGAAAAGTTAGAGGGTTATGGTCACAATAAACCACTAAAGAAGCTAAACATACATAAACATTAAAATGTTGCAGAGCCAAAATCAAAGCCAGAGCCTCCTTTTCAATCATGGAATAATTTAACTGATAGTCTGAAACTAAACTTTCCAGCAACCCCATGGTACGGTCGGCTTACCAGCGTGAGGCAGAAATGGAGCAATGAGGTGGTAAGGAAATAGTTGGGATGCTGTCAGCCATCCTCGTCTCCAAAATGTTCTATATGAAAGAATTAGGCGGAACACAATTGTCCCAGAGTAAGTTGTATGTTTATCGTCAGTTCTCGTTATCCACCATATGCCGTCATCAACATTCGTCAAAGTTCACAATCAGCATGCGCATGCTCTTTCCTTAGACCTCAGCCATTCCTAGTCAAACTACGAACCATTCTTAACCTAAGTAATACAACAAGGGTGTCAGCATGAGCACTGTGTCGAATGGCAAGGTGCTAACCACAGATGCATCCCTGTTGGCTTTGGGTGCGATTCTCATAGGGCATATGGCGAGGGGCCGTTGGTTTGGGCCGGCAAAGTCAGTTCCACATAAATTATCTGGAACCGTTTACAATGCTCTTCTCCTTGCTGCAGTTTCTGCGGCATTTACATGGCCATCATGTCTTAGTGAGAACAGACAGCACAACTGCTGTCGTTTATATAAACCGCCAGGGTGGGACTCGATCACTCCGTCTCCACCACCTGGCTTATGCTATTCTGCTTTGGTCAGAGACCCATCTGCTGTTGCTGAGGGCGACGCATGAGCCAGGCCGCTCCAGTCTAGGTGCAGACTTGTTGTCCAGAAGGCGGCTCTCCAATCAGGAGTGGAGATTGAACCCTCATGTGCTGGAGTCGGTTTGGGTTCGGCCGAATGACCATGGAGCTCTTTGCATCCACCTCATCCCATACACTCTGCAGAGAGTGAGGAAGGGGAGCCTAACCATGATCTTGATCGAGCCACGGTGGCACAGCAGACCTTGGTTGGCGGAAATGTTCGATCTACTCGCTGAAGAGCCTCTGCGCCTTCCAGCGCGCAGGGACCTGTTGCCGCAGGCGAGGGGGGAAATATTCCACCCGAATCCAGCCATCTGGAATCTATGGGCCTTCCTTGTGAGAAGGACAAGTTGAAGGCAGTAGGTTTGCCACCTGGTGTTATCACTACCATTCAAAGCGCGAGGGCTCAGCCTACTAGATCACTTTATGATCTTAAGTGGAAAGAGGGAGCTCGCAAGGGGATATTGTCCCTTTTCTGTACTCTATGACCTTATGTTCTTGCAGGATTTGCTGGAACAGGACAGGGTTTATTCCACGATCAAGGTGTATTTGGCAGCTATTTCAGCTTGCCACATCGATTTTGACGGTGTATCGCCTGACGCGCATCCACTTATATTTGTTGATATTTGTGCAGATGCATGTTGGTCATCCCCACACACTTTCATTTAGCATTACCGTATGGACGTCACTGCGTTCGGTCTGGTGCAGGCAGTTTTGTCGACTAGTCGTGCTTC
Organism: Olivaichthys viedmensis; assembly: GCA_028565825.1. NCBI lineage: Eukaryota > Metazoa > Chordata > Actinopteri > Siluriformes > Diplomystidae > Olivaichthys > Olivaichthys viedmensis. The sequence goes on from JAOUQW010000015.1 coordinate 16,071,869, forward strand.
TGTTTACATGCTTCAGTTGTGTAGACTGACCCTGAGCTCAGTGGATACTTCGGATCCATGCGTTCCTGTGGGTTGCTCTGTTTAAAAAAAAAAAAAGAGTCTGTGTCAAAATGAGTTGACTGATAGAGAACTTACTTACGGTTCTCTTAAGAGACGAGTGAGACACAGACCAAGGGTGCCTCGCAACACAAATTGGGCTGTCACCTGGCTTATATTCGGATATACCGACAGCCTATTCTTGCTGTCCAGGGGCAGCGGCGGCTCAGTGGTTAGGGCACTGGACTATTGATCAGAAGGTCATGGGTTCAAGCCTCAGCTCTGCCAAGCTGCCACTGTGGGCTCCAGGGGCGCTGTATCAGGGCTGACCCTGCACTCTGATCCCAGCTTACCAATGTGCTGGGATATGCAAAGAATGAATTTCACTGTATTGTACTGTACTTGTACTTGTATATGTATATGTGACAATAAAGTAGCATTCTATAAAGGCATGTTTAAAGTGGCTTCAAGAGTGGTTGCATGGGGGCACTCACTCATCTCTTTAAGAGAACCATGGTCACAAAAGTGACCGTACGTTTTGACTGTGACTGTTTTGACATTGCTCTTAGCCATCCCACTGGAGAGCTGCTCCTCTGGCCTCTCTCAACCCCTTACCTGCTTTAAGCAATTTGTTTCCTGTTTGGGTCAAAATAAGCCATTATAAATTTTTACTAAAAGTGGAACTATACTAAAAAAAAGTATTCTAACACGAAATTGTATGTACTTGGCTCAATTGTTGTACAAGAACATCATTTAAAAAAAAAATCATATTTATATGAGATATGGTCTGTCATTTTGAGATTTCCTCACAATATTATCAGAAAAGTTTAATTGAACATAATATTAAAATTTTTTAAAAGAAGAGTAATCATTCTGCAAGCACATACAAGCATGCATATGCCAGTACACTTGTATGTATGTTTATGTGCAGTATTATTCGTAGAAAAAGTGTTAATGTTAATGTTCTAATAATATTGAATAAAATTTACCAGGCCGATTTTTTTCTAATTAAATGTTGCACGAAAATTAACATTTAGATGAGCATGTCTCATCTAATATTTGGAGTAAAAAGATAAATATCTATAAATATGTAGTTCCTTCATTTCATGCTTCTGTTTACGTTTATCCACCCCAGTCCCCTAAAAGACAATCAGGAGGCATACATAGTTTCAACAGAGGGGTGGGGTTGGTTGGGGGGAAGGGTAAGGGTTGTCATGGGTGCTCCACTGTGCACGGCTGTGCACGTGACTGCGCATGGCGGTCACCATGACAACGAGCGCCATGTACTTCATGTTGTGTGTTGTATTCTGTTTGGTGTACGCCCCTGTATTGTCCCGAGTGGTGTCACCTGTGTTCCCAGCTGTTCCCTGTTTGTTCCCCTATCAGTATGTGTATAAGTACCCTCCTGTTACCGTCCCGTGTCGGGAATCATTCTATGTCTGTTATTTAGAAGTGTATCTGTGTGGAATTAAAAGGGCTTGCGTTTGTATCCATGACTCCCGCCTACCTCACTTCGTGACAGTAGTGAAATGGTAAATGCAACCAAACTGAATAGGTACAGAGCCTAACGACTGTACCTATTGAATTAATTACTTCTTCGGAATCCCATGCCAGGAATTCAAACCTTGTTTGCATGAGATGAGTTTGCTTTTTGCACATTTGCTTTTTGTAGAGTTTGGTACGTTTGTTTGGTCAAGTGTGAAAGCTGTTTTTTCGAACCCAGGTCCAACTGAATCTGTTGTGCACCTGAAAATGTTGGTTTGGGGTCCGCTTCAAGCAAATCTTTGTGAAGGTCAAACAATGTGATTGTTTGTCACGATACTTCCTCTTCCAAGTTAATCAACGGCAGGGAAAGAGATGTTGTGGCCTGCAGAAAAGACATAATGCTTTCTAGAGACATATGGGTGACAAATTAAAGGAAAAAACAATTTAAAGTGTCTTTAAAAGGTGTTGGGCCACCACAAAACTCCAGAACAGCTTCAATGCGCCTTGCCATAGATTCTCTCTGGAACTGTACTGGAGGGCTGGAACATCATTCTCTCAAAAGATATTCCCTCAATTGGTGTTTTGATGATGGTGGTGAAGAGTGCTGTCTAACAGGTTTGTCCAAAATCTCCCATAGGTATTCAATTGGGTTGAGATCTGGTGACTGCAACGGACATGTCATATGATTTACGTCATTTTCATACTCATCAAACCATTCAGTGACCTCTCGTGCCCTTTGGATGCACTAATTTATTCAGGTTTTTCCTTTAATTTGTCACCCGTCTGTATATTGACTGCTACCTGCCCTCCCTCACTAACCTCTATGCCAACAAAGCCAAGAAGAGAGTAGTTAAGATCGTCTCTGACCCCTCTCACCCACTTCCTTCAGGGGTGAGATGCCTGACTATAAAAACAAAAACTTCCAGACATAGAGGCATTTTCTTCCCCTGAGCTGTAGCCCTGCTTAACAATGGACTGGACAAACTTCATCAACACAAACCCACACACTGTTGTAATACTGCACTGTATCCTCACTACTGCAAACTTTCTCAGACTGGAAATGATGCAGTATTCATTATTTTGCATACCTTTGCATACATTCGCATATATTGAGATGTCCACAACTGTTCCATCAGTACATACTGCTCATCTGTACTCAATGCACTGTGCACACTGTAGAGTTCTATATACTCATCTTTATTTATCGCTGCATATTTATTTTATGTATATAAAATAACATATCTTTAAATTCTATTTTATTTTATTTTATTTCATCCTAGTTTTAACTTCTCTCCCTGTACTTGTTGTCACGTTCAGCGGCGGAGACAGCACACAGGCGCAAGTCGTTCCAGACATATACATTTATTAAACACTTCAACTAACATCAAATATAAAGGAACACGGAAACAGGCAACATGACATTTATAATCCAAGACAAACTGGACAGGGAACATGAGGGCTTAAATACATATACCGATTACACACAAATGACACACAGGTGGACAGGATCACATCACGGGACAAGGGCAACCAAACAAAAACAACAGCGCGTGTTTGCGCACGTGGCGGCCGTCCCAATGGTGACCGCCACGCTATGTCACTCACACGCTGACTCGAGCTGCAGTGCGCGTGACACTTGTTTATTTAATGCTTACTTTGTTTTTAATCTAGTCTGTGTTAATGGAGCAACTGCTCCGTGAAATCTTACTTACAATAAAAGTCTTTCTGATTCTGATTCTGATATGGAGTAAAGAAGGCATTAAAATGCAAGTGACTACACCTTATAAAATTCGTCTTCAGCCGAACAGTTGACCAGTGTCAACCAAAAGTAAACACAAATTCAATAAATAATACATACATTAAATACAAGTTAATTAAAATATTAAAAGAGATGCACCATTATATTCCATTTTGGGAAAATAAATTGTGCGCATAACAGAAGTGCGGTATAAAATTGTGCAACCTATCCATGGTTTGAAAGGAATTAATTTGTGTGAAAACAAACCTGCTATGATGCCCTCCCCCAAACAAGCCCAGAATCGATCCTGGGTAGGGACTCACTTTGGGGAAAAAACGGTCATAAAAAAGTCAAATACCAAAATAAAGAAATCTTTTATTTTTTATTTCTTAAATCATTTTAAGAATTATTGACAACCTTCATAGAAATAAGCAAAAAATGAATTAAAAAATTGTATTTGAATTTGTGATATTTGGAGCTTAAATATATGGGTATGCTGTATAGTAAATAAATTATTTAAACACTGTGTCAGGAATCAGACGGTAGGGGGGATTACAAACGTGAAGCCACTTTTTAATAAACACTAGAAACAGCCAAAGGAAGAACAGGTAAGTAATACATATACGGATCACGAGCTAGACAGAGACAAAGACGACAATCGATTCACATCGTAAACAGACACACAGGGTTACTTATACAAACACTAATCGGAGACAAACGAGGAACAGCGGTGTACAATGAGTGACGAAACAAGAGCGTAAACATGAAACAGAGACAAACGTCCACAAACGCACATGGCTCTGGTTGTCATGGTGACCGCCATGCATGATCACGCACACTGCCATGCACAGCGGGGCGCCACAGACACACTGCTTTAAAAATCTGCACATTGATTTTGTGTTCCTGCAAGCAAATGTGTTGATTTGGCAGTACTGTAAGTCTTAACTTCATGTCAAAGCAACCAGGTTTGGTGGTAAAATATCTTGGTACTTCAGGATGCCATCAGTCTTCACAAGAGCCCCTGAGCCACTAACCCCAGAACAGCCCTAAATAATCAATTATCCACCACCATGTTGTATAGTGAGTATCAGGTGCGTTTCTTTGTATGCAGTCCCCTTTTTTGTCAAACATGCCAACAGTGTGTAGCTCCAATGACACTTGCTGAAGTTCAGGTGCTGCATTTTGTGGGTTACTCCCAGGTTAGGTTTCGTCAAATGTTATAGGTTTTTGAAACGTTTTGTACAAGAAGTTCAGGCATAAAGAAACACCCTCTAAAAAGCTTGCCAGTTCCTATGATAGAATCCATTACCAAGAACATTTAATATATATTTTTTGAATACATTATACATTATTAACCTTATCTAATACATTGTTTAAAACAAGACATGGACATATACCCCAAATTGTTATTATAATTATCAAATTCTTATCATAATTGTCGCTATATATTTAATTCAAATAGTAACACATGCATAATCCTAATGTAACCTTGTAGTTCTGTATACAAATAAAAATATACGTATGGAATAAAATTTTCAAGGTTTGATAGCGGTATACTAATCTTGTGTTCAAAATTGTAATTTAGAACTGGGGCGTTTAAATTATTATTTTTTTAAATAGTTATTACTTAGGGGCAGTGTTTTTTTGTGGAAAAAAAAACCACTGCCCACATCAGAAGGTCGAGGGTTCAAACCTCAGCTCCGCCAAGCTGCCACTGTTGGGCCCTTGAGCAAGGCCCTTAACCCTCCCTGCTCCAGGGGTGCTGTATCATGGCTGACCTTCTGATCAGTAGCCCAGCACCCTAACCACTGATGGTCTTAATGACCAACATGCTGGGATATGCAAAGAATCAATTTCACTGTACTGTACTTGTCTGTGTATATGTGACAATAAAGGAGCATTCTATTCTACTTCTGATGAGTTCAACACACTTATTAAAACATTTTTAATAAACAAAGCAAAACAAAATTCTGTATGGGAATGTAAGAGTTTGCATATATCGTATACCAGATCTATTACATAACAAAAAATCTTCTGGATCCCAACATTAACCTTATACACTTAGGAACTGCAGTTTTTCGATGGTGTTGTGCATAACCCAGTGTGAGTTCACTGAAAAGAGTCCAGCAAAAAAATATTTTCAGTGCTTCTTTTTCATTCCGAATGCACATGGTACCCCAAAAAAATGGTGGCAATCTCTAACCTTACTTGATGATGTGGCAAGAACAAACCACAACAAGCTCACTTCTCTCCGATAGGGTGGTACTGTAGATCAGAGATCCAGTCATGTAGGTTCTGGGTGTCCAGCTGCAATTTTCAGCTCAGCTCACAGCCCAATGTGATAAGCGGAATTAGGCAGGCACATGCAGGCAAAATGATAGCTTTATAGCAGCTGGAAGCAACCATTGATAATATTAACAGCAAAATGGAGCACAGAGCTAAACAACCTGCATCTAATTTGCAGTGTAGCGTTCTGACACTCGCCCTCCTGCTAATGTTTTTTTTTTTTAACAACCCAATCCTGTCGCAAAATTGGCACCAGCAACCATAGCAAACAATGCACTACAGAACATAGAATAGAATAGAAATAGAAAGCTCCTTTATTGTCACATATACATATACAAATACAGTACAGTGAAATTGATTCTTCGCATATCCCAGCATGTTGGTAAGCTGGGGTCAGAGCGCAGGGTCAGCCATG
>JAOUQW010000015.1:16103522-16116691 GCA_028565825.1 Olivaichthys viedmensis
TATCATGGCTGACCCTGCGCTCTGACCCCAGCTTACCAACATGCTGGGATATGAAGAATCAATTTCACTCTACTGTATATGTGACAATAAAGGAGCTTTCTATTCTAGAAGAGAGATTGATAGCACAGTGGATTGAAACATGGTGGTGGATTTTCAATGTGCTCTCAGACTTTTAGATCCCACTGTATAAAATATACCAAAAAATATTATTAAGGCATATTTAGTGAGCACACAGCAACTTTAAAATGAAAATGTTAATATTAATTGTACATATTTTGAAAACCAGCCCTTTTTATACAGCGTGTCCTCAGTTCAGTGACCCAACAGTATTAAATGCTCAGTTGCCTGCGTCTGAAGCTGAAAAATCTGAATAAATCAATCAGAAATAGAACAAAAACAAACTATTTTGTCTATTTTAAAAAATAAAAAATAAAAAGTGGTGAGAAAATGATCAAAATGGTGAGATTAGCAATATCAAAAAACCTGGCAGACAACAGGAGAGAAGAGCAGTGGATTACTGAAGAATATTTTCTATCATGAAGAAAAACAGGTAAACAGAACGAGAACACTATCCAGGATTGAGGCACAGTTGCGTCAAAGACTATCATAAAGAGAAGAACAGACCAGCATGAGGGTTTACTACAGCACGAAGGTTTACTACATGATGCAATCCACTATCAAACCTCAAGACCAGAAAGACAAAGTTACAGTCAAAAAGCAAAAAAAAATCTAAAAGGTCTATAAAAGGCCTGCACATGTCATACCTCTGGTCCCTACTCCTCATTTTCCTCCTCACACACTGGGTTTCTCATTCCAAGTTTGACCGAGTTTATGAGCCGTGCTTGAGTGTTTTTTTATTTTCCCCTTTAGCTCTGGTTGCCCAGTTTTGTATTATTCTCCAGCTTCACTTTGTTCAGTAAAATCCTGCACATGCATCCAGTTTTCTGAGCCTGCTTGTGACGACGCCAAAATAAATAAAAAAACTAGTGAGTCTGGGAGCTGCTTTTCCAAGATGGAAAACCTGCTGACTGCGAAGTGGATGAAGTGGATGGACGCCGAATTAGCTTAATTTCTCCTGGACAGGTAGTGCGATCGTTAATATTAGAAACTGGTCAACTGTTTGGATCAATGACCACAGCAACAAATCAGTAAGTTATTTGCCGTGTCAGTATTTTGCGTGTTTATAGTGAACTTTGTCATAACTGGCCAAGTAGAATAAGAAGATGGAGAATTTTGCTAGCTGGCTTCTGCACCCCGCGTTCACCATAGATTCTGGAAGGCGGTGTTTCACGTATATGGGCATGGATGGGAGGTGCGATGAAGGAGTAAAGAAATAATTACAATGTTTTTGTAGTTCACCTTGTAAATGCTTTTCAATTATTTATTTATGGCCTACACTATGGCCTACACAAAATCCTTTACAATTATTTAGCCCACTGTTGTGTTATTGGCCCAAGGCAGGAAACACAAAGACACACCGACTGTAAAATATAAATACACAATGAGGTAGTGAATTATATACCATTATCTCTGCATGAGCGTATAAAACCACATATGTGTATATAACAGATAACTGTTTCATTCACTATTAGACAGCTCCATTCACATTTCGCTTGACTTCAGCTTCCAGTTTTTGAAGAAATTCTATCGTAAATAAAGTTAGTCACTGTTTGTGCATCTGTGTGGAGGTTTGCCCCTGAGATCTTTGATAAGCACTTATGCTCTTATGAAGACATTAAGTCATGTTGTCTCTTTAAAAATGCACGCAACTGCTGCAAACCATCTAAAACAGTCGTTTTTTGTTTTTGCGTACTCAATGGATTGAGAGAAACTATTAAGACACTCCAATTTATACACGCATATGCGGCTGACTCAGTGTCACTATTTGGTCCCACTGGTGAGATATTAGACCATGCAGCCCTATGAGATTTTGCAAGGAAATGTTCCATGTAAATTCATAGGGGCTTTTAATAAGTGCTTTTTACTGCAAAATGATGACAAACTAAATGGTCTGGTGAACCTAAAGATGACCACATCATAAAAAAAAGGCATAAATAATCATTTCCAGCAAGTCAGTATAATGAAAGGCTATGGTACACTCTAGGCTCTGTTAAAGAGCAAAATAAATATGCGGTGCTCAGATACCATACAGATGATACAGTAAAACATGCACAAAGTGCTGTTCATTAGTTACATAACAATCTGAAAAGTTCTTGGTCATTTTAAAAGTAAAAAAAATTATAATAATTAGGTGCTATATGGGTGAATAATGACATGGCAGAGAGTGAAGCTTTGTCCAACTAAAGTGACTAATGTACAATAGTCTAATTCAGAGCCTCAACATTAAAGATGGAGAACATGCAGTGCAAAAAACTGAAAGGCTGAAAGTCAAAAAGCACATTTTAATTATTGAGTTCTAACTTCATAACTTCATGCTTAGTTAAATAAATTAATATTGGAGCTACAATCATAAATATGTATTTTACAGTACTATCATATTATTACATTGTTATTACTTTATATAATACGCCACACATCCATTTTACACTTTATTTTGATGGCCTTATTCAAATGTAGTAAATAAATGTCCTAATGCTGAACATTTAAATGTTAACAACCTACATAAACTAATGCCAGTGTCTTTTTGTAACTGTAATTTCAACAATAATATTTGAGCAGAAAGAGTCTTGGCCAAATAGTTTGAAACAACCAACTACCAAACTGGAAGTGAGCAAAAGGGAATGAGCTCATGAGTTTGAGGAAGAGTGCACAAGGCTACTGTGTCACAGCATCCATACCATCGAGTGTGAGGTAGAACGGCTGGCTCCAGTCGCTCCAGTTGCTCCAATAGTGCAGGTGATGGAGGCCCTTGCAGCGCACCTGAACTGTATATCTGACTCCAGAAGTGAGCTCACTCAGAGACACCCACGGATGCTGGACCATCAGCACCTGACACAGCCGAATATACACACTAATTAGTTATGAACTGGAAGATCAATGAAAACCACAACACAGGTTTCAGTATCTAAAATGAAGGTGTCCAAAAAGATACCCATAATTTTCTAAAACATGTAAAGTATCACAATAAAGAACAAAACCAGAAACATGCTAATTTGTCTATTAGGTTTCAAAACTAGACCAGGGGCATTTTAGGCCCATCTATTGAACCTATATGATTGTAACTGTATTAGCGTAAGTGTTGCTGGTGTTTTATTCACCTCCCAATGTGTGAGAGAAGTGTTGGATGAGTAGCGGATCTCATAGTAATGCGGATATCTCTCGGCTTGAGAGTCATTCCATGTGATTATCACCTCACCCTCAGTGGTCACATTATAATGCAGAGTAAATGGTGGGTCTGGCTTCCCTGTGAAGAGAGGTCATTCCGACACTATTACAAAGACAAAAGAGTCATAACTTCAAGTTTTTCTTTGCCCAATTTGAGGAGATATATAAACACACCAGACATACACACACACTCACATAAACTCTGCTTCATCCATGTCTACTCTATATTTCAGATTTATTCTCCTGACTATTATTCCTCTTATCTCTCCTTAGAGGGCATGAGATGAGATGAGAAAATGATGAGAAAACAAATGGATGAGAAAAAAAACCTATCATATTATTTTGACTGTAATTTTATGCAAAGAACATTCAAATGAACTTTGCATGTTGTGACAGGAAATGCATTATTTTTTCTAAAACCTTTGAATGCTTTCCTTTATCTCCTTAATTTTTTTACGCCAAACCCTGTGTTTGTGCCAAATTTATGGCTATAAAAAATAAAAAACAATTAGAGAAAAGTTTGTTTAATCAGTGTCCTTAATAACCAAAACAGCAGAGCTTGTTATTGTTATTGTCATTATCACGACAGTTCACTCACCGAGTAAATGTGTCTACAATGATTGATTTTTTTCTCTTCATTAACAGAAACCAAGAACACACAACAGAGAAATTCATTTCAAATTAGTTTCAAAAACTAAATATAAAACCTGTTCAAATGTACTCTGCTTTTTTCCTCCTCATGGCATCTACGCAGCTAAATCAGGTGCGCAGCTGCTCTTACAGTGGTTCATCTCAGACCAGTTTAATTCTGCATATTGTTCAGAGTTTACGGGCTTCAGATCAACATTAATCCAACACTGATGATTTTATTGTGCAAATCGCCTCTCATCCATCTCTTCTCATCAGTCACACGTCGTTAATTTACGCTGTAGTAAACTGTTTTGGTCTGTAGTGGAAAATGGCTTTCTGTAAATATATATGTCATCAGCCTGCAGCCTAAAGAGCGTTGATTTGGGTACACACCCCTTGCATACAAATGCTTTTGCCGATCAGTGGAAATCTACCTGGTCACCATGGTGTTCGGAGACACAGCAAATACACATCTGTCAAAGTACAATAAGCTCATTATGTTTGAGAAATGTTTTACTCTGAACCATCTTGTTCATTCAAATACAATTCAGACATCTATAATGCAAAACAGGCCTGGAACAAGCATTGTCTGTGCTCAAAAGTGTTTGTGAGTCAACAATTTAATTATTCAGATTTTCATGTTTATTGCATAAAAGAAAATGGCATTATTTCTTGTTGGTGTGATCTCTTTTTAGTCAGACTACTTCTATAATTATACACCATAAGTGGATCCAATGCTTCAATATTCTTTTGATCAAAATACCTTAGTGTAGCATAAGTTAAGATGCTGTAATGCTGTGAATTGTACATGGAGTAAAATTTTGGTATCATGGAAACCGTGAATCACACAAAATTAAATGATTAAATTAGGGTCGTATTACAAGTCCAAATTACTTAATGATACCAAAAACAGCTGCTACAAACTGAGCCTGCTGAAAATGTCACAAACAGGAAAACCAGACGTTCTTGTAACCTCACAGCTTCGAGATAAACATGGGCAGGAATTGCAGCTTCCTGCTGACCAAGTTTTTTTCTGTTAATGTAGAAGTGAACACAATTCTCAGAGCTCTGCTACAGGCCACAGCCTACTTAATACTGTGAGTAGTATAAATTAGTTTACAACCAAAAGTATATTTTAATAGCACGGTTGGTTTAGACAGACAAGTTCTTGCCGAGTTTAGATCTTACTTGACAGTTTGTTAGCGTTAATGGAGATTCTTCAGAGCCTAAAAAAGTGCACTATGGTGTCCCACAAGGTTCTGTTTTAGGCCCCCCTATTGTACTGCTTTTATATCCAGCACCTTGGACATTTAATTTGCAAACATAATGGCTGATGATACACAATTATACTTCTCGGTTTGACCAGATTCATCAGCACAGTTACGCAAAACGGACAAACTGTGTCAAAGACATTAAAGCTTGGATGAATAGAAGTTTTCTTCTCATAAATTCTGACCACAATAAGATTTTACTTCTCAAGTAAGTAACATCTCTAAAACTGCATACTGTCATCTGAGAAAAATAAGACATATGCTAACCTTACATGACACTGAGAAACTAGTGCATGCTTTCATAACCTCTAGATTAGACTATCATAACATGTTGCTGGCTGGCTGCCCGGCGGTCTCTCTAGATAACCTTCAGCTAGTTCAGAATGTGTGTTCTTACCAGGAAAAGAAAGTTAGAGCATATTACCCCAGTCCTATTCAATCACCATTGGCTACCTGTTAAGGATTGTAGATTGTTTCATTTAAGTGTCTTAAAAACTTTGTTTTGATTTGTTTTATTTTATTCTTTTATATGTAAAGCACTTTGAGATTTTAAACCCAAAATACAAAAGTTCTACATCAATAAAGATTACTACTATTATTATTATTATTATTATTAATTGTCTACAAACAATGCCACAATTTACAACACATCTGCTATTCTTGAACCATCATTAACTAATTTATGTAACTTAGTTGAAAAACTTTGAAACAGCAGGAAGGATTGGAAACGTACTTGCACGATTTTGGAAATCCGCAAGATGAGAGGAATCATAGTTATTAAACTTGCAGCACCAAAAAAGTCAGGGACGTGAAAAGAACGTTATAAGGGGAGGGCTCAGCTTTAGATTAGCTAACATGTAGCTGTCTAGGGGTGTCTGTTAGCGCAATTTATCATATAAAATAGTGGCAAAGATTGTATTAGAAATATTTCCATCAAATTATAGTACTCAATCTTAGCTCGGCCTGCCATTCACATAAACCATAAGGTGCCGGAGCTTTACTCCCGTGCACTCGTGCCCAATGTACCCCTGCATATAATTAGCAGGACATCACTGTATTGTGAAATATTTTTATATGGTTTTATATGATGTGTTGCAAAACGAGTAGCCAACGATAAGGACTAATATGGGAAAAAGTTGATCGGACACTTACGTAGCTGATCAGTGCTGATGTGCATCTCGGGTGTCAGTAGAGGACGGTCATTGAGAAATCCACTAACTGACAATGAGACAGAGACATCGTTGGCATGAAGGGCAACAGAGCATGTGATCTCGTCTTCACCAGGGCACTGCACCTGAGTAGTGTGGTTCGTTTCATCTGACCGTGTATCTGACTCCAGTCTGAAACAGAAAAGCAGTATCACCAGTACTTTTTAACACGTGGCACAATTACTGCTATTATTTATTTATTTTAAAGTGATACATTTTATACACTAGTCAGAAGATTAGGTTTGATTATAATAGAAAACATTGCTAAACGGAAACGTGATGAGTAAGATATATACAACAACTACGTGTCACGGTTTGGGTGCGCGGGAGTGCGGACACAAGCGCAAAGCCGCTCTGTGCAAACAACATCTTCATTTTAAACTGAACCGGGTTGACTCAGAAACAAACACGCCGTGACAGGCGTGGTGAACACACAAAAACCGGAAGACAATACAGGATGGAAACAAGCGGGTATTTAAACACTTAGAAATTAAAGGAAGACAGACGAGGAACAGCTGGGAACATTTAACAACTCACGTGACAGGGACAACTAAATCTAAACATAAGCGTGTGGCGGTCGCCATGGCACAGCCGCGCGCGTGACACTAAGAGTGGAGAGGAGTGAAGTAAAAAAATATTTTTAAATTAGACAAAACAAAGTCAAAAAAGTAAACAGGGCTGACTATAAATTTAATGACAATAAATTAATTACAGTGAGATATTTACGAATCGACTTCTATAAAATCCTCTTTCCTCACCAGCACTTTGTGTATATCACTGGAGACCACTTTCCTACAAGTATCTACATTTGATGTGTGTTATATGCCCTGTTTTTGCTAAACTGACTCGTAAGTGTGAAATAAATGGACCTATGCTCTTATCACTGAGAGATAAAGGTGGGTACATTTAAAATAAAGCAGCCCAACTGTAAAGATTGCATGTCACCCCACTTTGTGTGTTTATGAAGCAGGCCCATCAATGTGTTCCCCTCCAAGCTTTGTTTTGCAAGCACAAATACACTATTATATCAGCCTAACAGTTAAACAGTCTGGGGAAATGTGAAGAAACAAAAGACTCACGCTACTCGCCGCAGGCTAACAGTCAGCTGACCGGTGTCCGTAGCTGTTGCTCTTTGGGGTTTTAGATAACAAATTACGTTTGCTTGTTTGTCTTCGAGCCAGCACCGGATGTCCAAACAGTTTGCTGGAAAGAGATTCAGTTAATACATTCGTCTAATTAAGTATTGTCATTCATTAAGACCATTCGTACAACCCTCAGCAAACACTTTTAATTAAGCCTGCCAAAACAAAGCTTCATTGCAGTGCTTTCACATACAGGATAAACAAACCCTGGATAAGGAAATATATGCATTGATATTTAATACTGTGCTCTGAGCCTGCCTATATGAACATTTTATAAGGTATGTTTATACATTTCAAAGCTTAGCATGAGGATTTTGCCTGTTTTATTCTATTCTATACTATTTCAAATACACTGTCTTTTTTCTCTCTGTCCTAAAGTCCAGAACTAAGGGGAGAAGTAATGACATTTCATCAGCATGCATAATGGCCCATGACTATTGATTTGATGATTAAATCTTCATTCCCGGCTTTCGTCACCTCCAGCTTGGCATCTTGGAGGCCTGGCTGAGAGAAGCATCATCCAAACTAACAAGATCTTCAAGACCTTTAACTAACAGCCGAAGAACCTCAAGCGTAAGAATTACGTAATTACTACGCCAGGACAAAAGACTGCATGTTTCATAGATAGTTTGGTGATTTCCTGCTCAGACAGCTTTAGTTCCCACTATCAAAGACATTGTAAGCTGATCAGTGAGGTTCCTACCTCCTCTCTTTAATAGCACATTTCACATCACTCTGAATGGTACTCATTAACATGCAAAATCATTTTGCTGAACAACAGAAATGCATCTCTGAAAAAGATAAGTTTTTTTACAGCTACAGTAACCTATAATCCCATTTTCAATACAATGATTACATCAGAATCAGAATCAGAATGGGAAATGGGATTATAGGTTACTGTAGCTGTAAAAAAAAAAAAATTATTACATGTGCTTTATAAGGTGACTGGACTCAGCTAAGAGGATTCAATAGTTGCACTGTTGTTGAACTGTTAAATACATGAAGTCCCTTTAGCATGAGTGGCCCAACATCTTTAAAATTATAGTCCAGTCATGTAAAAAAAATTAAATGACATAAAAACTTTCTCAAACAAACATGCTGTAACTGCTCTTTACCAGAGAATGCTTGTGATGAACTGGAATCTTCCGTTCCATTTGTAGAGTTTTGGACATAGCACTGATACTGTGGGAGGCCACCGACGTGACCGAGGCTCTGATTGTGAAAACTGGCTTCTCCCTGAAGCCTGAGGTGATCTGAAGCCAGCGCACAGCACAGCTGAGCTCTCCACTGCAAGTCCTGATACACACCGGGCCAGCCACTTAAAAGACTCACAGCAGCTGCAGCTGAAAAAAACACGTTTAAAAGTAAATCACAAGTGCACTTTCCCGCTGCATTGAACAATCCGCATGAGTATAATGATGATGAGACATTTTAGGAGCTAGAATGACTAAAAATTCTGTGAAACAATAGAGTCAAGTTTAACATGGCAACACTGATATCAATGCAAATCACTAAATCCTTTTATTTTGTAGTGTTTATTGTCCTATTTACAATTGTCCTCTTTTTTTTAAGTAAACATAGCACTACTCCAAAAAAAAAAAATCTTTCATTAACTACCATCAGGCTCTTGTTTCAGCCAGCTCAAAATTTACACTTGATAGAAAGCAATAAGAACAATATTAAGTTCATATTTAACACATGATTTAAATTAACAAATAATCAGGCCATTTATGATTTTCAAATTCCTACAGACCTTAGTAGCAATGATTTCTCAAACTTTTTCAGGAAGATAATAGAGACCATAAGGGTTCAAATTCAGCAGCAGGCTGTTAGCAATTCGTTGTATGCGACTAGATTTCATGATGATAAACAGACAGAAGGAGCCATAACGCTTTGATGAATTTAGTCCCATTAGGTATAAAGAGTTGATGCTGTCCTCTGTACTTGACTCAAAAACTTGTAAGTTACTTCTGGAATTATTATCAGTGATTGTGGGGTGTCATGGGGGCTCCGCCATTTATCTTAGCTTCATGTTCACGCCCTTCTTTCGTCATCGAGTGCCCCCAGTTTCTTGTCTGCTCCTGATTAGTGTGTATACTTTGACCCCTGTGTATCTGTGTCCACTGTCATTCTTTTGTCGTCTTTGTGTGGAAACCCGTGGTAGTTATTGCTACATGTTTGTAGCACTTACCTGTTGACCTGTGTATGTTTGATGCTTATTAAAAGCGGCTTTGCGATTGTATCCACCTCCTGTCTAAGCGTGACAGGGGGCCTTTATTAAACATAATAAATTTGTCACTCAGCTTGGGCGATGTCCCTAAGTTTTCAAACGAGCCGTAGTTAAGCCTCTCCTTAACAACCTACATCTTGATGCGTCTGTTATCTCGAATTATGTTTCAATTTCCAACTCACCGTTTTCTACGATTTTGGAAAAAAATTGCCTAACAGCTTCATTCTCTTTTCAGTAGTAATAACAAGCAGGATGTATTTCAGTCTGGATTCCGGAGCATTAAAGTACAGAAATAGCGCTGGCTAAAGTGGTCAATGACCTACTGCTTGCCTCAGATTGTGGATATGTTTCCGTTTTGGCACTGTATTTAGAGTGCAGCATTTTACACTATTGACCATGATATGTTAATAAAAAGCCTTAAAAACACGGTTGTTTTAGACAGTCAAGGTTTTACCTGGTTTAGGTTTTATGATCATTATGGATTTTTTAGCATTAAGAGAGATTTTTTTAGGGTCTAAAGCTGTGCAATATGGTGTCCCACAAGATTCTGTTCTGGGACCCTTATTGTTTGACCTTTACTGTATATCCAGTCCCTTGTACACGTAATTCACAAACACAATGTTGGTTTTCACTTTTACCCTGATGATAAACAATTATACTTCAGCCAGATTCAGAAGCACAGCTATGCAAAATGAAAGACTGAGTTAAAGACATAAAAGCTTGGATGAATAGAAACTTCCTTTTTCTAAAGTCTGATAAAACAGAACTACTGATGTTAGGTACTAAGTCTACCCGCAATAAGGTTGCTGATTTCAATCTAGTTAAGGATCTTGGTGTAGCTCTTGATCCTGGTTTATCTGGTTTTTATTTGATTAAAATGCAAGTATCGGCTCTAAAACTGCATATTATCATTTAATAAACATATTTAAAAAATAAGACGTTTGCTAACCCTACATGATGCTGAGAAACTAGTGCATGCTTTCATAACTTCTAGATTGGACTATCGTAACGTGTTACTGGCTGGCTGCCCTGCTGTTTCTTCAAGTAAGTTTCAGCTAAGTTGTCTAGTTCAGAATGTGGCAGCCCGTGTCCTTATCAGAAAAACAACATCAGAGCACATACCCCAGTCTGATTCAAGCTACACTGGCTGCCTACTAAGTTCCACATTGACCACAAAGTCCTGCTTATGACGTTTAAAGACGTTTAAATGGTTTATCTTGCTGATCTCCTGAAGCTGATAGCCTTGAGGATCATTTGCAGCTCAGTCAGGTGAAAGATGCTTCTCTTATATCTCCCCTAAACTCTGGAATAGTTGTCCAGATAACACTGGAACACTTTATTTAGCCTATATGCAAGCTGAACAGGTGTTTTTAAATCCATATGAAAATTTTTGAATCCCTATTCAGCATTAATAAGTCTCTATAGTGGGCAGAGAGTTTGCTGCCAGCACATTTTTTATGCTTGTACCACCACAACACAGAGGAGAAGCGAAAGCAGAATGACATGAATGTGGCACATCATCTACGTTTATGATAAATAGAATAAACAGAATGTAAACGACTAAAGGTTTTAGCTATGTGAGTAAAACTTGGACATGGGCCAAACACTCACCATGTAAAGCAATGAAGACATTCACGATGACAAACAGCATCATGAAAAGAAACCTGGAGAGGAGAGAAAGCATCTGTTGAACGACTTTACGCATGACTCTTCTTTCCTGGGGGGATAGAGCCCATTATGACCGGGCTCTGTGACGTGGCTGCTTAGTCACTCGAGGGGCTGCAGAGTTCAAACGGTCCATTAAGCCTTACTGCTACAGCCTAAGCAGTCTTCAGGCCCGTAAGCCAAACCCTACTGCAAAATCAGACTGCACTCGTCCAGATGCACAGATGAAACATGATGGCATGATCCTCTGATCACCTCTGAAAGCTATTTACTGCTATACTGCTTTCATCTCTAGGCAGTGAAATAGGACCAAAGTCCTCAGTTCAGGCATGTTCACTGTAAGTGAAAAGAGCAAACTCTTTAAAAAAAAAAAAACATGATATCACAGTTGCAAATTTGTAACAATTCGCAAGACTCGATTACGAAGGTTAAGGTTAAGGTTAGGGGCGGGGCTTCGTACCTTTTCTTTTATGTGTAAAATCGAACAAAATCCAACCACATCGCCATTGCTTGTTTGAATTAGTATGAATTCTTAATGGGATCAGGTTCGATAGAACGCTGTTAATTTATGACTATTTAGAGAATCAGATGAGGGGATAATGCGATAGCACCCTGTTAGTCAAACCGGTCAAACTCCACATGTTCTACTACAACTAAGCAGAAAATTCTGAACTAACGCAACCCTCTCAATGACCAATATAAAACTCCAACAGTATAGAGAACTTTCTGAGATTTTTTAATTTTCTAGCACAGTGATTGAACTCCAATCTCACCGCCAATCACTGCGTCTTTGTTCAGAGCACGAGTCGTGAGATTCAGAAAGTAGGTGAACCAACTAGCCAGGCACGTTAGCATGTGTCCATTAAAACAGAAATTCAATCTTTAAAAATACTGCAAAGGCAAAGGGAGTCCAGCCAGATTTAGTCACGGATTTTCTTGCGAAGGAGAAAAAATTTTGATCATTAGGAATGGCCTATCAGCACCACTGATAGCATTGACTCATCATCAGTGGTTTTACAATCCTACATAAAGACAGGTTTTCTTAGTTACTTTTAACTTATGACAGGTTTTAACTCATCTGATTTAACAATGACACTCAGGCCGCGTGAGGTTTTGTGTCTACTGTCTTGGGTCTACTGGAATTTCATAAAAGTCATGTTGAATTGTTTCCGTTAGTGGCTGTTGGTGTGTGGTTGTTGAAAGTCAATGTCCTCTTTTTATTTTAGGGTGGTTGTGTGTTAAGCCCCTCCTATGTATGATGTCCACACTGTAAGAGTTGCATGAAAGTCAGTCCCATGGAAAAATTTAGCTAGCTAATGTAATGTGACTTGACTTGACAGCTAGCTAGTACAAGCGTTAACCCTAGTTATCCAAGCTGAGAAAAACGACAAATGTCACATGCACAGCATGCTAGAATGAGCATATTATGACATTAATTGCAATGCGTGCCAATGTTGCTTTTGAGTATACTGTCCAAATGATCATGATATATAGTATTAGGCAATTATCGTGATATGAAAATGTAATATCGGCACATGCCTAGTATGCTTATTCTAGTCTATGTTAGTAAAGTCAGAAGCCATCCTGCACTCTCAGAAAAAAAGGTCCTAACTGTACCTTTTTTTGTCACTGGGGTAGTATCCTCAAGGGTACATTGTTGCTACCTTTAGTATGTATCTTTTACCTGGGAAGGTGCATGTAGTGTACCTTTAAAGCTTTACTCTAAAAGCAAATTAAA
>JAOUQW010000015.1:16185693-16200689 GCA_028565825.1 Olivaichthys viedmensis
GCTGTAGTTTTCATTATTCTAGGAACTGATAAAGAACCTGCACCTTTTGATCGAAGCAGACGTGGCAGATCATAATAAACCAAAAGGTCGCTTAGGTACTGTGGCGCGAGACCATTTAGTGCTTTATAGGTCATAAGTATTTTATAATCAATGCGAAATTTTAATGGGAGCCAATGTGGTGTGGATAAAATCGGGGTAATATGATCAAACTTTCTGGTTCTAGTAAGGACCCTAGCAGCTGCTTTCTGGACTAACCACACGCTGAAGGCAAACTGATGCTGCTGGAATAGTGACTGCCACTTCAGATTTGAAAGGTTTACTCTGGTTGTATAACCAAGACATGACCCAGCTCTTTAAACTGACTGGTGTACATGCATACATATGGATAATTTCTTCAACAATAAGTGATATGCTAGGTTGCACAATTCCGTAGTACTCGATGATACAGTACAGTATGCATGTGAAATCAGTTCGCAGATATAACCAGTCAGTTTATATTATATATAATATGAATTGTGCAGAAGATTTGAGGACCGTAAACGAAATGTACACTCTCTAGTGTGCGACAGCCCCGTCGTTTTGTTTACATCCCCATGATGTACGAATACATGCTGAGGCATTAGTGTCAGGCAGGAAACGTGGTAAATGTGGTTTCCGTTGTTGTTCAGTTCTTGTCTCTTGATCTCGGAAGGGCTTGTTGTGAAACGCTTCGCCCTGCCCCTTAGGTACTAAAACAAGCGAGTGTATAGGGTACGTTTTCAACATGTTGAGTAAATGAAGATGTTGCAAGACACGTGCATATAAGATAAATACAGCTATAGTATAAGGCTATATTTCCTTGTAAAGACAGCTGCGCAGTGTTTTTACAATAGTGTTCTGTGCGACGCCAGGCAACTCGATCCATTATCCGGCAACCTCTGTAACGTCACACACACACACACACAAAAGTTTCTGACAGCAGTGCATAGTAGATACACCCACATCTGCACCAAGTTAACCGCAAGCAGACACCTTATATGAATACACTCCCTCGTTCTGAATCGACTTGTATAACTATTGCCATGTGCTGTTATAATTTGCATTTTCTTTCTCCACACGCTCGCGTAAACTTGCATGCTCTTGTAATTTTACCTAGATTGTCATCTTTACATTACCAAAGCAAAGACAAAAGCTCAATACAGAAACCGATCCAGTAGCTTACCTCCATTGTTCCCTCTCCTCTAAGCCCAGGCCATTTTTTTGTCTTTCAGAGGTTTCCAACCTTTTGGTGATGACCTCTGACAGAGAGCCCGTCCCACAGAGACAGCCTCAAGTCAGCCAGCTGAGTTTCCACCGCATCCTTAAAGAGGAGATTGTCCAGGTAAAACCGTAGGCCCCACTCTGATGTACGTTATATGATGGATGGGTCATGGATTCACGTTCTACGTCACTTCAAAGGATTTCTCTCATACCATATCGACGATGGGTCATTTTTGAGATCAACGTATATTTGCGAAGTTTCTTTCATATACGTTACAGAGAATTCACGAACACATTTCAAAACGCATTTTTCTCTTAAGGGACGTGCAACACAGAGTCGAGAGCGGTGCAAAATAGCGAGGTCAACACACAGGGTCGGCTAAAGTGCAAACGTTTCTCAGCTTTTGCAAGACGCCCTACAAACGAATCTCCACGCAGCAGTAGAGCAAGTAGCTATGTCTGGTGTTCAGCAAAACTCCTACATGCCTAACAAACAAAAAGGACGCATTTAACACTGTCTGTTCAGGTTGTTTACGTTAAGTAAGAGCACTTTGTATTCTTAGAAGTCACCTGGAAGTTTTGTTTTCACTTCTTGTGTGGTATTGGAAGGTAGGCAAGAAAAGAATGAAAACAAGGGCAGTACCGGGACTTGAACTCACAACCGGTTGTAGCAGTGTTGCTGGGATTTTTAAACACTTACTGGCCAATTTATTACACACCTGCCTTGTTAGTCCACCTTGTAGGTGTACAGTTAGAGATTTGTGTTAATAGTTCTCTGCCATTCATTAGTGTGATTTTTTTTTTTTAAATATAATTTATTAATTTTTTTGAACCACAACACCGCGCTTATGGCTGCTTTTGGTTGGTGGACTGTTTCTCAACCCAGCAGTGACAGTGAGATGTTTGAAACCCATTTTTACTGATGGACGGGGTCGAGGGGGGGGGGAGACAAATTGTGTGTAGCAACAGATGGACTACAGTCACTAATCGTAAACCTACAAAATTACACGTATAGTAGGTGTTCCTGATAAAAAGACCAGCGAGGTACAAGGCAGGTGTAGCTAATCAAGTGGTCTCGGTGTATATTTCATAATAGATATAATCCCTCGACGACATCTTCTCCCTTCCGATCACAACAAAAAGTTTCCAAAGGGGCACGTCCACAATCTTGGAACGTTTCCATCATGAACAGGATGGTTTTTGTTGTTCTGGTGTTTAGGGAGAACACTTTGGCCTGGGCACCAGGACCAACATCTATGCAGGCATGCTGAAGATGACAAGTGAGGATGAGGATGATTTGGGGGGCTACGGCCCGTCACAGGAGGTGAAGGTGGTGTTGAAAGTGCTCGGCTCTGGACACAGGGACATATCTCTGGTGAGGACACCTCTCCCTCTCTCTGCCGCTCTCTCTCTCTCTCGTCTCCTTGTCCAGTCTCCTTTAAAGAACCTTCTCTCTCTCTCTCTCTCTCTCTCTCTCTCTCTCTCTCGCTTTCCTTTTCCCCAGGCCTTCTTTGAGACGGCCAGCATGATGCGACAGGTCTCACACAAACACATCGCCCTGCTCTATGGAGTGTGTGTGCGTCACCAGGAGAGTAAGTGCTTCACATATTTGTTCCTGAGGGTGTGTGGGGGAGTGCAAAAAAAGAAAGAAAGAAAAAACAGTATTGCAGCACTCTGATTCAGTCGTCTTCTTTTTTTATATCTCATCATTTCTTTTAATTATAGTTTAGCAGTTTTACTAGGTGTTGAGGTTTTGTGCTGATTTATGTTTATGAAAGATGTTTACTACGATTTTGGAATCAGATTTTGACAGATGGCTCTGTTGTGCCTTTAGCAGTAGCCAATGAGAACACATCTGATTGCATAAGAGTGTTAGCACATGACCTGAATGTAAGCTGCACTTCCTGAAAAACACAAACAGCCAGGGGACAAAGTGTGTGTGTGTGTGTGTGGAATGGAAAGATTGTGCTTTTTTACGATGCGATTAACATAATAAAGATACACTTGAGTTTTTTTGTATCTGTCTGCCTGTAGACATCATGGTGGAGGAGTTTGTGCAGTTCGGTCCTCTGGATCTGTTCATGCGCAGACAGACTACTTCCCTCAGCACTCCATGGAAGTTCCAGGTGGCCAAACAGCTGGCGAGCGCCCTCAGTTATCTGGTAAACACGCACTGAATTGTCTAATAAAAAAACACATGCAGAATGCTTTCAGATTAACATAACCGTAAGCTGGTTATTGTTGTCATGGCAGTTATTGTTACCTGAAAAGAGAGAGAGGCTCCCCACCTCCTAAACCTGATCTTAAGCGCTTGCAATATTTGCATGAATTTTGTTTTCTTTGTGGAAATGAAACCACGAGCTCCCCAGGCCTGTTTGGTGAATGTGATCTAGGGAGTGAACATGAGGAATAGGGGCCACCCTCCACACAGTGGATTTCCGTTATATTGATCTGTACGAGAGTTCATTTTTGAGACGGTTCATCAAGATGCAATGACCTTTGCCTGCCTCTGGACGTCTTCTCCTCTTTGACTACGTCACAAATATTCATCAATAATATCATGCCACGTTTCATCTCCTCATCCTTCTCCTCCTCCTCCTTCAAGCACCAGTTATTATGGAGCATAAACGCTGCGGCGGTACACTCAGAAATACAACACGATGTCTTGAAGTTAAACAAAAGCACTTTGTATTATTTAAAAGTCATGGTTTCATATATTTTAGTCTTGTATTGGAAAGCGAGGCGAGGAAAAGGCTGAAAAACTAAGGTTTTAAAAGCCACAGGCCAATTCTGTCTCAAAACAAAACAAAAAAACCTACCGACCACAATGCAAGCTTTCTGAAGCTTGTTCAGTTCTGTGGTGGTGATTTTTATTTTTTTTTGGTTAGCTCTGGCTTCTTCTGCAACTTGATGGCGATGTGTGTTAGCTCAGTGAATGAAGGTGTTTGTGTTTGTCTGTGTCCTGTAGGAGGATAAGAAGCTTGTGCACGGGTACGTGTGCGCGAAGAACATTCTTTTGGCTCGAGACGGACTAGACAGCGAGGGCGGTCCCTTCATCAAGCTTAGTGACCCTGGCATCCCCATCACCGTTCTCACCCACGAGGGTAAGAACCTCACGTGCCACTGTGTGTAATGGTTGAAAGCCGTCTGGAACGCGTACTGAAATTGCCACTTGAAATTATGAATTTAAAACCACCCAGTGTAGATAGTGCGCCATTTTTATTTAATATTTTTTATGCAAAACACCTTCGTCACAAACTCGCTCGCACTTTATTCACTCACGCCGCACCGGCTACATTCCGTTCCGCTGCGGGTTTGAATTAACGAGACGTCATACACCGGCTCAGATACGTCCTACGTCGTTACGTCCTGTAGGACATGCAGCCAGATGGTACAGCTTCACACGATGGTAGCGAGCTAGCCGTTAGCTAGTTAGCGAAAAGACAGACAATTCGGATCAGATACTAAAATGCACAGATCGGATAACAAAATGCACGGAGATCACAATAAAAACGCACACCCTGGAAGCGGCGTGCAAGTTTTGTTCTTTACACTGCCGTTTAGCTCGCTCGCTAACCTGTGTGATTTCTCTATCCTTATCTATTTTTACCTTTTAGGTGTTGCTTGCTCTGATAATGAGAAGTCGGTTCGGTTCGGTGTGGAACATGCGTGCAGTTCAGGATAGCTATAGCCTTCGTTCAGTTCAGGCTTTAGATAAAACATTATATCTCGAGCGCTAGAGATTAGTTATGTATATTACTATAAGAAGCATATTGTCGCCGTCCAATGAAAAACATGTATCTCCAAAATTCAAATTTTTTTCAGGAACAGGAAAAAACACTTTTTCATATCATTAAATATCCACAATAAATCTGAAATTGACGGTGTGATGTGTCAGCTTTTCATTGGTCGTTTAGATGCTAACTGCTGTGGGGTAGATGGAGGGTTTTACCCACATTCCATATATGATAAAAAGTGGAGATGCATGTTTTTCATTGGACAGCGACGATAACCTGCTTTTCAACCGCAAAGGTGAAATGCTGGCTTTGGTTTCCTGGAGTACGCACATGGATCCTGAAGCACTTTAGTATGCTGTGCTTTCTGGAGCGTGTGAGATGAGGGTGTGTGGTGTAGCTGTGGAACGAGAGACAACAGATTAGTGTAACTGACAGGAATTCTGCTGGATCTCATCCAGCCATACAGTACTGCACCACAGAACGCTCCTTATTTGCTGCCTATCGGCACTCTCGGAGGAAAGACTGGTTTAGTGTGTTTAGGAGATCGAGAAACAGGATGCTGAAATCTTGAGCGCTTGAAACGCAGTGCTGTGAACAGTATGATATTGAACCGCCTTTCCTTGGAACAAACACTGCAATTTCTCAAACACTGTCTTTGCGACACAGCGGCCGTGCCGGGTTTTACAGTCGGGCTTCCGTACCGGCTTCTATTCTACTTCAGTGAACTTTTTATCAAGACAGTTTTCTACGATTTTGTCAGCAAATTATCACGAGCATCCTAACTGAAATGTATATTCCTAGTACTGTAACAAGACGTGTATATAGCAAACTGCGTATCTGCTTGTGCTTGTGCAGAGTGTGTGGACCGGATTCCATGGATTGCTCCTGAGTGTGTGCATGACACGACTAACCTGAGCGTAGCGGCAGACAAGTGGGGCTTTGGCACAACTCTGTGGGAGATTTGCTATAACGGAGAGATTCCTCTGAAAGACAAGAAGCTCACTGAGGTAAACGCAAACACACACACACACACACACACACACACTATAAATGAACTCCGAAGATTGGAGTGTTAGTATTTTTTCTTCTTCTCAGTTTTCAACCAATGTTCCTCTTTTACACCGTCTTCTCTTTTTCTCTCACACCGAGCAGAAGGAGAGGTTTTATGCGGCTCAGTGTCACTTGGCCACACCAGACTGTCAGGAGCTTGCCAATCTCATGACCCACTGCATGACCTACGACCCTCACCAGAGACCCTTCTTCAGGGCCATCGTCCGAGACATTGACATGGTGGAAAAGCAGAGTAAGGAAAACGATTCAGACGCAGTGCATTGATGCACCATTCAAAGACTTCACATATCGTGATCTGCTTTTATAGAAGCAGAGCACTAATGTATTGACTTGTAAGATTGATTTGAGTAAATCAGCCTGTGACTCTAGCTTACATCCCCCATTTACACACACACACACACACAGGCTTTGGATGCTCAGCACACAATGTGGGCTGCAGTACGGCGTCTACAGGACTTCGTTCCCGACCTGCGCAACCCTGAATACAGCGGCTAATGTTTTAACATGCGAAGATTTTCATCTCCCCGAATAAATACATTTCGATTGCAGATTCCAAAAAGAACCGTTCAATTGCACCCTAAACCTGGCAGCCTGCGTAAAATCTGTTTACATGCGAGGAGCAGTGCCGCGTGGCAATGAGAACCTCACGAGTTCCGTCATGAGCGTAACAAGTAGATGACGTTAACGCTGCACGTTGGCCGCGAGTGCAATCTCATCGTCTGCGATTTGACAAGTTTGAAATCATGTTGGTCTCAGCAAAACGTCCTTTCAATGTTCTTGTTAAACTAAAGCCTAGGAAAATAGAAAAAGCATTCGTGTCCCTCCTCAATTCTGCTTCGACTATTTTTAAATCTTCTTTATATCTTTAGAAACGTATAAACTTCTCAGAACCTTTTTTTTTTTTTTTTGCACCCAGTGTGAGTTGTGACTTAAACACATTTAAAGGGTGTAAGGTTCTTATCATGAAAGTAATCAGATACAAAGATTATTCTTCCGTTGAACCTTTTTTTTAAATCCTCCACCTCGAACGATATTTCATTAATCTAGGCTTCAATCGGTTGACTTATGTTCTGATTGAGGCGTATACGTAAAAAAAATTTATTCCAATTGAGCCATCAGTTGGATTATTAACAGATTATTAGGCTGCATGTAATCCTAGCTCTGCTGCTCGACAAAGAAAGGAAACGTAACTGGTGGATTCAGGTGTTGGTAGTGCTGGGACAAATACCTGGTGACACATTAATGGCTACCTTCCAGACCAGAATTAAAATAACATGTGAGTAAATTGTTACTTTAAGAGTGAGGTGCAATGTGTTGAAAATTCTTGACTCACAAGATCCTGGTCTCTCTGACTGGGCCCCTCGTCACCCTACAGCAATGTTTAAAACACTGACCCCTTGTGGTTTGCAAGGACACCTGCAGGCTAGTGAAGTCATGCTAAAACTACATTTCCTCCTTCATGAAAGTGTTCTGTAAAATACATTCATTTATGGGCTGATGAAATGTGTGTGTGATTCGGAGTGTTAATACGTTTTCCTGTAGATCCCTCTATTAAGCCCGTACCCACACTAGAGGTCGACCCCACAGTGTTTGAGAAGAGGTTCCTCAAGAAGATCAGAGACCTGGGAGAGGTAATTTTTCTCTGTTTGTCCACGATTACCTAAACACTGTTTGTGCCAGGTGGAGTCATTTTATGCATGTGCGCGTGTGACAGGGGCATTTCGGAAAGGTGGAGCTGTGCCGATACGACCCGCGGGGCGATCGGACAGGGGAGCTGGTGGCGGTGAAGTCGCTGAAGCCAGAGAGCAGGGAAGAGCAGAGCAGCAATCTGTGGTGTGAAATCGACATTCTGAGGGAGCTCTACCACGAGAACATTGTCAAATACAAAGGCATCTGCCAGGAAGAGGGTAATGAATACAAACTCCACACACCTCCTGCGTACAAAACTGGTGTCAACAAAGATATTACGAACGTAAACAGAGGACGCTTTTAGAATGTTTAATTTTTTTTTAAAATTTTTTAAATGATCAAGTTAAGTAGGAGGATTTAAAAATGTAACTGCTAATTTGGGAAATTGTCATATTAATTTTATTCAGCAGCTCTAAATATAACTTGTGTTTTTGTCAGCACATGTTTTCATTGTTAAACATAATTGTATAAAGGTCTTTTTCTATGTCTGTCTTTGTTACAGGTGGCAGGTCCATCAAACTCATCATGGAGTATTTACCAGCAGGCAGTCTGAAGGAATACCTGCCCAGAAACAAAAGCCAGACCGATCTAAAGACCCTGCTCGGCTACGCCGTTCAGATCTGCCAGGTCAGCTACTGCATACCGCGTACGCAGGCGGACTGGATGATCCTTAAACCACTGTATTCTAATAGTTCCACAGAGCACATGACAGTATTTAGTGTATATTTGTGAGGGCCAGGGTTCGAGGATGGTCGATATTGAAATGACCACGTCCCATGTTTGGAGTACTCGAGATCATATCATATCATTTTTATTATGGGAAAGCAATGTATACACTCTAAATGCGGTTCTGGGTGAAAAGGACTCGAAATGATGGAGCCGGTCACATTTTAGTACTATAGTATGATAGCTCTGACTCCTCGGCAATGCTTTTGTTTGATTCAGGGTATGGATTATCTGGGCTCTCGGAATTACATCCACCGAGACCTCGCTGCCCGGAACGTCCTGGTGGAGAACGAGAGCACGGTGAAGATTGGAGACTTCGGCCTGACTAAAAGCATTAAAGACAACGAGGGCTACTACACGGTGAAGGACGACCTGGACAGTCCTGTCTTCTGGTAGGCTCTGGATGATAAGTAAATATGTAGACATGAAGAATTATAGGCCATAAAGCAGAGACATTTATTGCCGTATGTACACATACATCGGAATTCCTGTTCGCGCAGAGTTAAAATGCGGGAACTGCACCAGCACTCGGTTTGATGAGGATTTTGTTGTGTACTGCTTTGCTTGTTTTACGCTACGCTTGTTTGTAACAGTGACAGAAACGAGGGAGGCCAAGAACGGTTTTAATGAGTGTGGATTTGTAATGAATTTAACGTGGTTTACGCTATGAAAAGGCTGCAATTCCTCTTGGCCTGAAACCTGAAATCCCAGAATTAATTATGCAGGAATCCCCACATTGGAACTGTGACTGTCGGAGGTTTACCTTCAGTTAAAATTAGTCAAAAATTAATGTTTGGTTAATGTCAGGAGTGAAACGTAAGCAATCTGCACCGAATAAATGGAAGATTTCTGCCAGAAACTGATATCCACATTATTTAAAACTCTTAAGAACTCTTAAATGGTTTATGATTATACAGATTGGTATTTGGGTCCATTTTCTTTTCTTTTTTTAACACACCAGGGCACCAATTTCATATTTTTCCCCATAGAACTTTCTCAGTACTACTGTTTTAAAATGATTGAAGGTGCGCTACATGTGAATTCAGTTCATGATGTAATAGGCTTCAGCTGCAGTACCAGCGTACCTACCGAGCCAAGTTAGCTAATGTTAGGGATAAAATTGCGATCAAGGTATATTTTGACACGTCGGGCTACTGTTAAATCGCTCAGAGTGCAAATGCAGGCCGAAATCCCGCCCATGACTGAGAGCTGGTGAACTCGCTAGGTAGTGCATGAGGGCATTCCCAAGTTTTTATATTCGTTCAAAGATCCCTGCTTTCTTTATTAGGATGTTAAAGGTGTAGAGATGCTCCGAGGCCATTTTAGTAGTTTCCTGGGCATTGAAAGCATATTACATTTAATTATAATCGTGTGAATATGTATCGGAATTATGTTAAATATAGTTATGTTCATGTTTTATTATACAACATTGATTATTTTTATAATGATTTAAGGATTTAAATTATTTAACAGCCGCTATACTTGCAGTAATACAGCCAGCAAAACTATATATATATATGCATAAAAATGAGCTCTTAAGAAAGAACTGTTCCATTATTTCATAGTTTTCATAGAACGCTACTTGTATTACAGATTACGAAAGCCTTTTCAGTTTGCATGTTCCTCGTGTGTAGAGACTGTGTAGATGGCTTATCGGTTCAATGTGCATGACCCTAGTTTAATGTGTCTCTCTCTCTCTGCATGGTTTAGGTATGCTCCAGAATGCCTGGTCCACTGTAAGTTCTACAGGGCGTCGGATGTCTGGTCATTTGGCGTGACCATGTACGA
Source organism: Olivaichthys viedmensis (assembly GCA_028565825.1). Taxonomy (NCBI): domain Eukaryota; kingdom Metazoa; phylum Chordata; class Actinopteri; order Siluriformes; family Diplomystidae; genus Olivaichthys; species Olivaichthys viedmensis. The sequence continues at coordinate 16,195,944 of JAOUQW010000015.1, forward strand.
GCTCCTGACCTACTGCGATGCCTCAAGCAGCCCCATGTCGGTGAGCAGCCTATTAAACTTCGATGACCCCATTGCGAACGATTTACAGCCCCCAGCACTGAGGGGTGAACGATACAGCCAACATATTACAGTCGACACATTTTTTAATGAACCATGACCTTAAAATGACTCCTGAAAGACTCTTTTGACTGTGAAATCGAACGAGTTATGAAGTAATGAAACTGTAGGGGTGCGAGAGGCCGTGAGGTTAAAATGGCGTAATCGGGGTTGTTGTGGCGAGGCACTTTGGTGCCAAGATGTTTGTAAATACCCTTCCGTTGTCGTTCACACGTCACTCAAGGCAGAAAGCTTAAAGCAGCCCGCAACAGTTTTGCAACGAGTAACGTTTTAAGGCGAGTGCATCAGTTACCTTTGTAGGTTTGTTCAACCTCGATGGAAACGATATTTGGAAATCTTTACTGGTTGACAAATTTCAACTGGTGTCTCATTTATACCACTATTCCGCCCGCTACTACCCAGTCCTTCTCACTCCTGATTTTTATTTACACAATCTTTTATCCAAACTAATTTACCCCAAATCAACAAGAAGCCCTCATGCTTGTCTAATAGGAAACGAGTACGAGCGCATTTGATGCTATACTGACACACACGGGTGAAGATGATTTGGATTCTTTTTCCTCTTCTTCGTATTTAACTGCCCAGTGAAGAATGAGTTTTAAGCATTGATGAAATCCAAGGTGTGAGGGTTATGTAGAGATTTGGTTGAACTTGGCCCTTTATTGAGTTGGAACACTGCACTACTGTCCCCTGCTGATGAGCGAGCTCTTTGTTCAGAGAGGCCTGTTGGAGGGTCACTCTCTCTCTGACAGATGGTGCCAGTCTGTGCCCATGGTGGCAGATGTCTTGCTCAAAGTCTGTGGGTGATGGTGCCAGATAGATCTGTACACATTGTACACACAACCCCTTCTGGAGGAAGTATGAGAGCTATTGTGTTCCTCAAATGAATATTGAAAAATTGAGGCAAAGCTGGCAGAGTGATAATGTTTATAATGTAGCAACAGTCGATCACGCAAAGTTTAGAAGATGGCTGACATTCTGCTCCGCCCCCACCAGGTGTTCCTCAAGATGATTGGACCGACGCATGGCCAGATGACCGTCACCCGATTAGTCAGAGTTCTGGAGGAGGGGAAGAGGTTGCCCAAGCCAGATATCTGCCCAGACAAGGTAAACATTTACCACACACAGATGAACCGACGTGACTTTGAAATGCCAAGTTGTTGAAATAGGCGCTACGGAGGACGCAACATTTTGCTTCTATGTCACCTTAAGTCAGTCACGCCACTTCAGCGGCATCTCACTGAGCCGTGTGGGAGCCAGCATTATTATAGTTTCCTTTTTTTATTATTATTATTTATTTAAATGAGTTTTAAATGTTCTATTTAGTTTTAGTTAGTGTTTAGTGAGGCTTGATTAGGTTTTTTTGTTTGTTTGTTTTAAAGGGATCTTTTTATACATTTGTTTTAGTCATTTTAGTCTGTGGAGGACTGCTGTGCAGGAGCACTTTCAAGTTGGTGGGTTATTTCCCCTCGGTTTTAACACCACACAGTAATAATATTTATTATTAAAAACCAGGCTGAGCTTTGTGTAAAGGCCGTTTCACTCTGAACCAGATTTGTTTGTTTTTTTGTTTTTGCATTTTTATGGCCGCCTGCATATCGAGACCGACACTCGAGACCACTGCAGTGATGGCGTTACTTATTTTATACAGAGCCGTCTCGATTTCTGCCTTTTTTTTGTATGCGACGAAAACGTCATCAAACCAATAAGATGTAAACTTTTATTCACGTGATGTTAACCTGTCAACAACTGCCAAGTGTTAGCGAACTCTTGTGTCCGAGTCCAAAGAGCTGTATGATACACAGCATAATGACTAAAAGAAAGTGTGTACGTGTGTCAGGGGCGAGCAATTATTTTATTTCTTTTAGATAATAGTGAAAATGCGCATCAGGCTCAGTGGAAAGGGCTGTGATGTGTAAAATGCAGCTGCATTGTGTTCGGTGTGAATGGCCTTTAAGTATTCCCACAGTGCACTCTTTCTTCCGCACTAAGCTACAACTCGGTCACGCAGATGACTCGCAGAAGTAGATTCATATCTTTTTATTTGATTTCGTTTTGAAGGCCATTTTCCCACTTTTCATTTAGTTTTTTTTATTTTAGTTTTTTAATTAAATGTTACAATGTTATTTTATTTCAGTTCATGACTGTTGTTTTGGGTTTCATTAGCTATAAGCTATAATAACCTCTCTGTTCTGTCAGGTGTACACGCTAATGAGGAAGTGCTGGGAGAGCACGCCCGACAAAAGGATCGACTTCAAAGGCCTCATCGCTGCTTTTCAACAAATGCTTGCCGACGGACTGTAACCATGGAAATCGGCCTCGCTACACATCCTACCTGCCTGACTTGAGACGGTGTGAGGGGTCGCTACGGTGAACTTCTTACACAAAGAACAGTTCAGGAGAGAATTTTTTTCCCCACTGCTTTGTCCTGAAGGAGCGCTCACATACTGTTTCTCATATTCTTATACTCACCCACTGTATGTCACACGGTATTATCACAGACTTCAGTCATGATGCAGGTGAACACACGGTTATGAGTGACCATCACTCGACCGTAGGGCACGAGGCAGCACACACCCCGCTCACTCTTGGGTATGCAAGTCCAGAGCTACCCGTCATCCGTTTTTCCTGTTAAACCTACACGTACACTTCCTCTCCAGAAATAAGTGACTGCTCCTGATTCCTTCTTTGTGTTCTAATGCCTTTTATATTCTTAACGTACCGTCTGCAGTCACATGTGCATGGCCACAGAGTCCGGATACACGGTTTGGGTAATCGGTCATTTGTTTCATCTGCAGTGCAATGCAGGATGTTGTTTGCTGGAATGTGTCGTCACTTGCCGCTTGTACAGTGAGAGAAAGAAAAGCTGCAGGAAGAGTCTTTGCCACCTGTACCAGGAGAGAGATTTGCTTGCGAAGCTGGACGGTTATATGTATATAAGTGGACAAGACTTCCGCACGGAGACATCCCGAGTCTGGAGAACGTTCCTCCTTCTCCTCCATGGAACAGTCTGGGACACTGGAGACAGCACTCGGTCCTGTTTTCATATGATTTTATGTCTCTCTCCAGCCAAACGGCCTTGAAAGACTGAAAAGGACATGTAGCTTGAAAAATATGGAAGGCGGTGAGATTGTCGTGCAGTGTGAGGGACTTTAAATGCCTACAACAGGCACTAGAGGACAGTAGAGATTACAGAATATCACCCATTTACCTTATAACTAGGAGGACATGTATTCTTGCTCAAATCGTGCATAAACTGAAATAGCATTTTAAGTCTGGGAGAAAAGCTCAGCCTGAATATTTTATCATTTGTATCTACAGGAATGAAAAGCAATGGGAGCCAGTATGCAATGTTTTAAAAAGATGGTTGAATTATGTATTCTTATTATAACTGAACTATTTTCTCATCTCCTGGGTAAATGTATCATTTTTGTTTTCTAACTAAACTCGCGTTAACAGGTGTATTGGGGTGGTACAGTAAATAATTGTGTATAAGTATTCAGTTTGTCATTTCCACTAGATGGAACAGTGCTGAGTGAGAGGCAACAAGATGGCGTAGTGGTTTTGGGGAGGAGAGAAAGACAGACAGTACAGCAACGGGCAGCGCAGCTCCTTCTCTTTTATTGCGGAATGTAAAACAATATCTTCTGCTCAAAAAAGGAAAACCCCAAACAAATTTTGTGCTCCAGAAGAATAAGACAAATAGAATCCAATAAAGAAAAATGTACATATATAGACAAATAAATACAAGTACTTGTTTTCTTACTACTGTTTAAAACTCAGAACGCTCAGACCTACTGGAGAGGAAAAAAGGGATTTGTCCTATAGTACAGAGGAGTAAAGACATGCTTAAATTCCACCGTACCTAAAAAATAGCTTATTCACAGAAAGCACTATCAATATAATTTGGATATAAAATATTGCAAAATCTGAATATCAGGTGAGAAAACAAAAAGAAAAGTACAAACTTTAAAAAATAAAAACAAGTTGCAAGAGTGTCTACAAAGCAGAAAGAGCCTCAATGTTCCCCCTGCACTTAAGACAGGTGAACTTGTACTTTCTAAGTCATGAAGAAACACTTCAGTATTGCAAAGCTTCGAAAAGGCAAGCCAGCACATTTACACACACACTAACTGCGCTCGGCGGTTAAGACGCGCTCGAGCGTACACTCCGGCTCTTTACGATCACCTGCTTACCTACTCAATTAAATACCGGTTTTCAAAAATATTCAAAAATAGAAGGAGGGGGAGTGAACTTTTACATTCAACATGAACAATGCGCCATGACGGCAATAAAGGAAACAGGCACAGCAGAAATCCCCTCACCTACTAATCAACAAACTAAATGCACAATAGCTCATCCCCCTGGACTGCTGAGGCTCGGGGGCAAACTGAAAGCGGCAGAGCAACAGGTAAGTCAGTTGTGTGACGAGGCTGGCCAGAGGTAAGTGTGCTTTATTTATCCCTGCCGAGGTGGATTCAGCAGTGCTCGGGTTGGAGACGAAAGCCTTCAGAGACCGAGCTGAACTCTGTTCTCATGCAGTACATCAGGCTGTGTTCTCAGAGCCCAGGATCACTTTCCCCCTCATCCTCACTGACCTTATAGGAATATTCTAGCACTTTTTTTTTT
>JAOUQW010000015.1:16240029-16253264 GCA_028565825.1 Olivaichthys viedmensis
TGGTTGATGTGAACATTACCTGAAGCTGCTGGTCCGTATCTGCATGATTTTATGCATTGCGCTGCTGCCACACGATTTGCTGTTTAAATAATTGCATGAATAAGAAGGTGTACAGGTTCCTAATAAAGTGTACATGAAAAGGACAGACAGACCGATTAAAGGAAAAACCAACGTAAAGTGTGTTAGTAAGGTTTTTGGGCCACCACGAGCTGCCAGAACAGCTTCAATGTACCTTGGTGTAGATTCTATTGATCTCTCTATGTCTATGAGAAACTCTTTGGTGCAGATAGTCTCTCTCTCTCTCTCTCTCTCTCTCTCTCTCTCTCTCTCTCTAGTTGCCAGCAGTCAATAAGATCAAGCCTCAGGCCAGATTGATTAAGGGCAGCAATCAAGAGACTTGCACCTTATGCTGAACCTTCAGCGTAAGTCTGGGCCAGCATTTTTCTGAGAAATAAAAATCCACAACATTTTTTTTCTGGCATTAAAAAATAAATCCGAATCCATTGGAGATTCCTGATTACATCATCAATCGACTCAAGCCTAATATGGGAAAGTTATTTGCTGGGGATTTCTATTTTATAGCTTGTCTGTAATGGGTTAGCTGCGTCAAAGGTTAGGCTAGATCCCATTTTTTTCACACAAATGTGATTTGTGCATTAGCCCCAGCTCTAGGTAGTTCAGCTACACCAACGCGCCTTCCATAAAATATTCCTGGTGCAACTACCGGTTCCAGGATGTAAGGACATGCATTAAGCCGGCAGCACAAGCTAAATTGGGGTGAAATACACACGTATTAACCAGCTGCAGCGCCACACACATAGGACCAGAATGCTGATTAAATATGCAGTATGTAACTGGCACACCAGCTCAGGGCAGTACCTGATTTTACTTTCTGGTTCTTAGAGTATAAAAACCCACAGTGTTTACCCACTGTTTTACAGATCTTTGCAAAGTCTTGCCAAACCTCGAGTCGGTGTAAGTTCTGAGCATTTGTTATTCTACCTGAGGTTACCTGAGTCGTGTTTCGACTATTGTTTTGGATTGTCCCTGGATTTTGATTGCCGAGTCTTTTGTGTAGGACCCTTTCCTGATTTTGAGCTTTGGATAACGTTCATGAGTTTTGTAAACCTGGATTTTGCAAATCCACTCCATCACATGGATCCACACCTAAATCGAGTCTGACCCATTGTTACAGTAAGTATGAAGCCAAAATGAGGATAAGAGGTGGCGACAGATCTGAAATTTAATGGAATTCAAGAATGAGTTGAGTTAAGTTGGCTTATTTTGGGGAACAGGTAAGGTTCTGGTTTGCCAATTAGCTAGCTAGATTCTGAAGTGTTAGCCTTGTTGTAAGATTTGAAGTTAATGTTACGCAATTGGGAAGTTGTCTTAGCTAGGTAGCGAGCTAATATTAGCCAGCTAAAAGTGTAGCAGTTAGTTTGCTAACAGTGTTTATCAGTTTTGGTTCTATTTAGAACCCTCTCTGATTGGGAAACACTCTGTTGTAGGGTTCTACATAGAACCTTTAAGGGGTTCCCTGAGAGGGTCAAACCCATAGAAAGACATACCTTTGTTTAATTCACTTATTTGTGAACAATGATTACTCAAGGTATACACTTTCGGTTGCACAAGCATGAAAAGATTAGAAGTTGACTTGTGGATGGTCTTGTCTGGAGGGGTTGCAAGAACTTAAGGTGTTTCTTCTGTAGATTGACCAAGACTTCAACATGATGTTTGGAGAAGAGGTTTCTGGCAGATATTGGGCAAAATGGCCCACTTAATTCAAACCAAGGATCCTGGCAGACTGCAAGAACTTGATTTCTAATGAGCATGTTAAAGACCTCTTGTCTGCGCAGAAAAACTCAGATGAGTATGGTAAGCGTGGCTTATTTTCTGTGGCATAATCTGGATTTTTAAGGCTATTTTCAGATTCAAATGTTTCTGACAATCTTCTGCTTTCTTCTACTTTGCCCCTAGGCTGGGACAGTGACCTGTCAAGCATTCTACTGTTGGTTCACCTACTTCCCCCTACCTCAAAAGGCCACAAGAAGAGTGCTAAAGTTAGCTCATATCAAGCTGTCAACCATGTTGTGAGATATCTGAAGGTATGCAATGTTTTAGTGTGCTTTTTATGCAGTTGTTCTGACACTTTTGTTGTGACACTGTTCTTGGAACAACCTACCAGCCGATTTCCTTATAAAACTGCACAACAGTGTGCCGAAGAGAATTGATGCAGAATTAAAGGCTTTTTTTTTTCAGTTTTCATAGTATTTTTTTTATATTCAGGAACTTCTAATTTAATTATTTTTAAAAGCGTTTTCACTTCATGGAATTTCTTTACATTGGCCTAAGACTTTTGCACATTACTGTATGTCAACTATAAGTTCAGTATGTACACACACTGTGGACAGAAGCTGAAGCTATTGCTAGGCTCTCATATTGCTCATCTGCCTTGTACCATGTCTTGGGGGTGGAGGTTATAAATAGAACAGAATAGAATCTTTATTCATTATTATCTACAAAATAGGCGTCCAAAAATTTGCATGCTAAAGTATACAGTACAAGGTGTCAATGAGACTGGGATAAGTGATAACCTAGATGAGATGGTTACAATTCCATGAATAAAATCCATTAGTTAAAACGATGACTTTCAGCATTTAAAGGCAATCTGTAATCAAAACTTTTACCTTGTAAAAAAGCCCAATATGTCGAGTATATTGTGCACAAATAATCAGTATCAATCACTTCCATTAAAAAATTTCATCAAAATGCAGTGACTTTTGCCCGCCTCCATGCACGTGTGGGTGGAGAAAAATAATATTAACCATAATATAGTAATAACATAATGAAATATTGAGCAAAAATGCTCACTTGGAAATACATCACTTTATGAAAGAAAAAGACAAGATGAAAGTCATAAAGCATTTAACACACCACAGATAACCTCTATTAACAAAAATAAACCAATAGCATGTATAGTTCCAAATCCATATCCAACACCAAAGGTATTGGACCCTGACTAAGAGCAGCAAACACTATGACTAAAAGCTATACAGATTATTTCAAGCCCAAGCCAGAGCTCTGTGATAATGAGCAGTCACAGTACTGAACGTTCAAATACACCACATTCTTTAGCATACACGACTGAGAACGCTGGCCTTCATCCTCCTGCCTGAGTGTGTGCGCGTGTATGTGCAGCCACCCACACTTGCCACTGCATCAATTAATGACGATCTCCTCCTGCTTTCCCAGCATCACTCATCTGGCTCGAGTGGTTGTCGAGATCCGCCTGTGGCTCCCACACATTCTGGCAAAAAGCCCCGCTCTTCAAGTGGACAACAAGACCCCCGCACCGCTAATGCATCCGTTCGCTCTCCATCGATCAATCTTCATCATCCCCGTCCTCCTCATCCTGCTTTCGGATGCAGACCGGCTCTCATTAAGCGCTTCTGCTGATGGGTTTAGTGCCTCTGTCTTATGTATGATAAGGATGCGTTTAACACTTTGTCCACTTTTCTTGCACATGGTTTATTTTACGTTTTAAAGAGTGCAGTAAATGTAGCCTGAATGTAACTACTCCTATATTTATGTACTGAAAACAGACAGACTCCATGAGTTCCTCCACTGCTTGTGGTGGTCAGATTTCTGTAGCGTCAGGCCGTGTTACAAATCTGCCACTGTGTATTTTATGCTGCTAAATTGTCCACCAGGACTGAGAAAACTGGCAAGTACACTCACACGCCAAATAATGTCCGTGCTGTAAATCAGTCATTAACTAATTGGGTACATCAAATGACAGCACACGGAACAAGTGCTGAGGCGTGAAGTGACATCATGTGGGCTTTGATGGTGCGCTTCTCGTCCATTTGGGATTTGCAGTGAGCTGTTATCTTTGCTCGGTCTCTCTCTGCAGGATAGAGCACACTGTTAGACAGAGAACACTGAAGTGATGTCAGGAACATGATGAATCCTAAGGCCGGGGTTATACTTGCAGCGTGACTACGTGTACGTGTGTGGACGCCGGAGCTACGCGAGCGTCATTTTTCACATACTCGCTTGCGGACTTGTCATCCATCTGGAAGATTACAAACTCTGTCCACTAGGGGGCAGGTCAGAGTCGAAACATACCTCGCCAGCACCGGAATACTTTCTTCGACATACCAAATGAACGCAGGATACATATGGCAGCCATCTTGCGTATACGTACGCATAGTTAACAGCAAGTATCGATGTGGGTGCTAAAGGAGGCCTATAGCTTTACATTTACTTGGATTTACATTTATTCATTAGTCAGAATTTATTCCAAGCGATTTACAAATGAGGAAGAATCCAAACGAAGCATATATCTGTCTTAAAAATGACACACATTATATACTTTTAATAGTGCATACTAAAATATGTCTCTCCAGCCATGTCAGAAAGATGCACGTAAAAATACACTTTTAAACACCCCTACAACGGGCCACACCATTTCTTAACTGTTTCCACCATCGATATAGAAGAAAAAATAGATGCCGCATTAGCCACGTTTGCTAGCTACTGCTATAGGCTAAACGTACGTTTCGACAGAAATGATCATAAACCAGAATAAGACCTGCCAGTTTTAAGCATGTGTTTAACTGCTATTGACACATTTAAATCTACTGCACTACTTATTAAAAGATCTATAATAATAGCCTAATAATAATAAATCAGTGTAGAGATTTAATTCATATAACAGGAATCGGCCATAATAAGAATACATAAAAACAACAATAAAATATCTTTACAACAACACATTCATCATAAATGTATCATGTAAAATAGCATTGCCTAAAGCTAACATGACAGACATGGCTAACCTTTGCTAGCATAAGTTACATTATGATAAACAAACAAGACTAAATAAGTCAACGGTACTCAATCACAAATCCACAAACTAATATTACCAAAATTCACACGTACTACTAAATATTAAGGACATTAGCTAAGATCGTAGGTCAAGATAAAGATAAGCCAAACAGTACTAAACTGTAAACTCATCTAGCCAGCAGCTATAGCCATGCCTTAATTCTCATAATTCCCCACATGAAGTCCCTCATATAATGAAAACCCACATATTGCCAACAGTTTTCACTTGTTCTCTTGTTTTGAGGTGTCAATGGATCTTATGTCCAAATGCTGCACAGTGTAAGGAATTACAATGTCTGCCGGAAAAGTGTTTTTCGCATCGCGTTCACACTTACGCCAGGATAGATATGCAAATCATGGTATGGGAACAGGAGTACAATAAAAGGGACCATCTCAGTCAAAAAGGGTACCAAATGTTTGCATATGGGTGTTAATTACTGTTTAGGATGTATACATTGTAAAGGTTTTAGATGCTCAGGGTTCAGTCTGACGCTAAATCCGAGGTGCTTTTCACGTGTGCTTACTCTACTGCTTTTATAGGAATAAAGCTAGCTTATCTTGCTAGCAAGCCACTAGATTACGAACATTACATTAAATAAGCAATACATTTTAAATGAGTATCAATACCAGAATTCACTGATGCACATGGCTGTGTTATATAATTCACAGAAAAATAAAATAAATAAATAAAAGGGTTTTCCCATGATGCTCCCTAACCAACCACGGACTACCACTATCGTTCACGATCAGCCTGGCTTCACAACATTACCTTTGAAACAACAGCACCGCCAGTTACACTGAAACACGTAGGGGCTAATCACTCAATTAGCCACCTTGACATACACACATGCACATGCTGCTAATTACTACTTGTTAGCATAGTATACTGGAAATGTGTGACAATGAGGAAATCTGATTCAGCTATTGCAGTGGATATTAGTACCTCACGGTTTAATGGCTCGCAAATGAGAGGATACAGAAGGCACATTAGAAATAATTAAGCACGAAACAGCCATTATCTAACCCATGGGTGCTATGAGCTTTAACTCCAGGCTTGGTGCTAAAAGACTTCACACATTACTGCATAAAGTTTAATTAGACTAAGGCTTAATTAGACACTGGACTACAGAAAGGTTTGCTGGTCATGGTTACTGAGGTACCATTACTCCATAAAACTATTAATTAAAAGTAGAGAAAAGGCAGCTATCTGAAACAATCCTTTCAGCTATCAAGGATTCAGTAACCCTGCACTGTTTTTTTTGCAGCAGTATAACAAACATGACTCTGCCCTGTTAAATGCCAGAAACAGCATTTAGTGAAGTGTTACGGTAAAAGATTGTGTGCAGTGTGTTCCTCATGAAGAGCTGATGGCACACAGTAATCAACCCTTTCTAATTAGGAAGGCTCAGTGTTGTAGGGGGCTTAGTTATGGGACGCTGACAGCTGTCAAAAAGAGGACCGGCTCGTTGAGAAGCCTAACCATTTGCACTGCTCAAAAGCAGAGAAAATGTTTTGAATGTCACTTAAGTTTCAGGTTGCTTTTATTCAGAGAACTCTATTTTTAAATAATTTAAAGCAAAAGGCTGAAAGCTGCCAGATAATGATTTATTGTTGTGAATTACCAATATGCGTAGACCGTCTTTGATTTCTAATTAAAAATAACCAAGCACTAGAAAAGCACAGCTTTATTTCTAAAGCACCATGTGTTAATTACCCACAAAACCTGAAAGAAGCTTTAACATCCAGACATGTGGACTTGAGTCAGATGACTTGGACTCGAGTCACACTCAAGTCACGAGTTTAATGACTCGACAAAATAAAAAAAAACTTGCAACTCGACTTTGACGATAACACCCATGACTTGTAGGGTTGAGCTTTCAGGTTGACTAATGGGGTCTGCTTTTATCAATCCTGAGGGTCAATCCTAAATGATCAGTGTATTTTCATTTTACGTTGGCAGCATTGGGCAGTAGCATGCCTACAAGTAGTAAAACTGTTAGTGCAACTACATTTCCCAGTAGTGAAGCGTCAGTACTTTTTGAATGAAGTAGCTTGTAAATAGCTATTTTATCGACTGAGTAGAAGCAGTGTTGACAAATGCTACATTAAGAAAATAAAACAATGTGCGCATTATAATTTTTTTCATCCATGAAGTTATGCATTTCTTGTCGGTTGGTTATAAACAAGCATTCATTATTTATGTAAATTTAATATACTACATTATTTTGCCATGCCATTAAATTTGGTTAGGGGGACTTGACTTGGGACTTGGGACTTGGGGACTTGGGACTTGACTTGGGAATTGACTTGGGACTTGACTTGGGACTTGACTTGGGACTTGACTTGGGACTTGACTTGGGACTTGACTTGGGACTTGACTTGTCTGCCTGCTTTAATTTGGAATTTGCATTCGGACTTGATCTGGGACTTGCATGAGGACTTGATTTGAGACTTGTGTCAAGATTTGAGTCTTGTGACTTGCAAAACAATTTGTTCCCACTTTTTTTAACATAATACAGGTTATACATTATATATTCTTAGTAATATAAAGTACATCAAAACGTTTGTATTACATTTGTGCCCACACATGTAACATAATGCAGCTATGATAAATTATGCAATCTGGTATTAATATAGAATTCATACTCTTACCGTACAGCTTGGATAATTGGTTATTGACTGCGCCAGGCTAATTACAGTAACAGAACGCCTGGCCAAAAACCCAGAACACACCTCCTTATATGATCAAAGAGAACGCAATATTAAAAAGTGTTTTTAATATCATTTGTGGTGTATTTTAAAGCTCACAAAGTTAGCACTGATCAGTACCAGACAACACGGTCCAAACAAACGTTGCATTGTTCAGCCCTAATGTTTATGCCCACCACTTCTATGGTCACTCCACTAGCAGACCAGAACGCCGTGCATACCATCCCAATGCCATCATGGATTCCCTTTCTGACACACACAGACACACACACACAGACACACACAGACAGACACAGACACAACTGCTGCTGCTGCTGAAACCCCAGTGAAGAGGAAGCTCCAGATTTCATAATAATTCCCCAATAATGAAGAACTAAATACAGCTCCTTACAACTAGTTCCATGTGCTGAGGTAAGTCTTTAGTAAACTTTGCGCAGAGGAATGAAGGATTAACATTTAACTTTCCCAAAAAAAAAAAAAAAAGGAAGCAGTACTCGGGAGCAAATCCCTTCAAAAGTGTTGCCTTAACATAAACACACAAATTCTGATGACTCATTTCATCTTCACCTGCACTCCATCTTCATCTGCTACTTGAAGTCAAACACCCACAGTACAGCACTTATGCATAACCTTTGGGATATGTCAGCAGGCAAAAGGCAGTGATTAGAAAAAGTCTTATATTTAAAAGTCTGCTTAAACACTGGTAATTCAGTGAAAGAAGCTGGGGTGCGGTGAATGCTCTTCCCCCCACTCCCCCTGTGCGATGAGTCAGAGCAGGCGGCTCTATGAAAGCATTCTTTCGTGTCTTTTCAGAAAGCAGCGCTCGCACTTCCCCACAAGCAAAAATCGCTACATGAGAAATTTCTGCAGTGCAATGGCTCATTACAGACGAATATCAGTGTCTCGCCAATTCCATAATTTAAAAATAAAATAAAAAAATAAATAAAAATAAATAAATAAATAAAAACATTGCAAAAGCCAGAAGCACTTCTTGTGCTGCATCAATTTTCCTAGAGACAGGATCATTTTTCACTTTCTTGGAAACAGAATTACACATGCTATCCTTGCAGAAGCAATTTTCAAATGCAAGAGACAGTTCAAGTAGTTGTACAGATAATTTTCATTATCAAACACTGTACACGTGATCCAGTACTGAGTTTTAATCGTTCTACCCAATAATACTTGTGAGAGCAATGCTCAAGTACTGTATAAAAATACTAGAATTTTTAATCGTTAGAACAAACTCATCACAACTGGTCTGCAGACAGCACTTCCATAACCATCCATCAGTCGATGATGTTTAAGCACCTCTTATGAAAATTGTCATTTTTAATAGATTCCAGGTTTGCCTGTTGGTGTGATGCAGAGGTGGCACCCCACCTTCAAAAGTGGTGGGGCAAAATTTGATTAACTATTTGTGATCTTTGAAATCTGGCATCTGGCATAGGGATTGTTTGCAAGATATTTCATGGATATCAGAGTATATATTAGGCTTTAAACATGCCACAGTCACACAAGCTTTTTGTGAACTGTGCAAGCCCAAGATACGTTTTCTGCAATTTCATAACTTCTGTAGAATAGATAGTCTAGGTAGCATCTAAAAAAGGTTACCATCTGTATAAAGGTATTAAAAGGTACAGTACTCAAAATTCAATAAACACAGCTCTCCTCCCTTCAGTGTTCCCAATGCCTAGGCTAGAACACCCGAATGCTAGTGCAAGAGGGGGAGCTTCCTGAATTTACAGGCAACATGATTGACAGGCAAGTGTTTCTGTTTATTTAATTGACAGCTCCTGGAATATGAAGAAAACTTCACCAAATATTACAAAAAGTGTCCTGACCCCACCTTCCCCTATTTGGTTTAAGTGAATAACAAGTGAAGCTGAGCTCCGGTACTATAATTTGATGGAAATGTAAATCCCAACATGGTATAATGGCTATTGCTTTATAGAGAAATGCTTTCATTTGCAAGATGTTTTCCTTCAGTCAAGGCAATTATCATCTACTGTGCATTAGATCATTAAAGCAAAATCCGTTCATGTTGCTAGTTTAAAGGCTTTACTGTATAACCATTTTATTTGTCAGAAAAAGAAAAAAGAAAGATGTTTTGATTTCATTTTGATGCCAAAATGGACAAATCAGGAAATACAAAAATGATTGAAAACGTAAGATCGAATTGTAGTTAGTTGTCCTAAGCTGTTAGGACAGAAATAGAAATACAGAAAACTTGTTTTAGTTGCCGTTCCATTATATCAATGTTGAAAACTCCATATCACAAAACACAAAGTGAACAATACTGTTCTCAAATTGTTAGCACCAATGAAAAAAAGTAGGCCTCCTCCACCAGCTAAATACCAATTTAACCCCTGGCCATTGCCCCAGTACTTTGGAATGTGCTGTGCTGTTTTGCTGGGTTAAATGGCAGCTCGCCCCCCACTGTCCCGGGCAGCCATGGCGTGATGCTTCATCCCTAGCTAGGACCTTTGCCTCTAATCAGTGTAGTATTGCTTACACAGGAAGTTGAGTTTTACATGTGACGTGATGTGTTGTGTGATTCTGCACCTGGGAGCAATATGTACCAACACAGTACAATACATGTGTGTACAGCTCTGGGGGACAGAAAGGCTATAAGGTCATGTGAGAGGCAATGTTGAAAAAGTTCAGCAGGACACACAGGGTCAGAACAAAATTCTTCTTGGCTTAAAGAGATGTTTATGTATTTAACAGTTTCAGCAAGGACCCAAACCTATTTTCCGCTGGTTAAAACTGACGCATTCTAATTGACAACTCAATCCAATGACTCAGGCAGACTAACGGTCAGGCTTAGTACGGGCCAGATATAAATATCCAATGCTGTCCACAGAACATACCGTTAATTCTCTTCCAAAGCACAACCTGTGTCTAATGCCTTTCCAACATTTCTAAAGCCTGATGGTGAGCAGCTGCCTAGGAAAGAGCTCTCCTCCAGCCGTGTTGTGCATCTAATATTCCCACGCGCACACAAGCGCACACACGCGCACACACACGCACACACACACGCGCACACACACGCGCACACACACACACTTTTTAGAATAAAACCCTGTATATTTAGGACTGAAGTAGTGGCTGGAGTAGGGGTCTATGAAATAGTGGGGTTATGGTTAAAAAAGAATTTCAATCCATTGCATTTCCTGTTTTGCTGAAACAGAACTCTTTATTCCAAGTATGGCTTTGTCTGAATTATCAACACATTTATGTGGTTTTGTTTCTAAATGTAATTTACAAACAAGTATTTCAAAAAAGATGATAATGAGACCTATACCATGATGCTATTGAATTCTTGATTCTGATTGGTCAGAAGGTGTTGATTAATTCTCTATAACAGCACGGCTCTGACAGCAGTGCCGGCTGCAAGGCAAATCCTAGGGACAAATGAATGTGCTCGTACTAATACGTGTCTTTGAAAAGATCAATTTTACTATAAATGGAAACATGGACATTCATTTCAACAAATAGTACTTAAAATACTATATTATACTTCTATTTTAAGTGTGCATATAATACTTAATACTTCCAGCAAAGCCCGAACTGTTTATAGCATTAGTGACAGCAGGGACTAACTTGTTTTGCGGCCATTCTACATCATTAAATGTAACTATAGACTGAAAAATCTTATGTAAAAAATGAGAACATGTGTAATTGTTGGCCAGTTGCCGTGGTATAAGTGGAATAAAGCACTCTGGGGTGTGCAGTTATAGGAAAATAATCAACTCTGGGGTGGTACGGCTGCACCACATTACCCTGTCGTTGACTATTTTCTTATAACTGCATGCTCCGCTGTGCTTTATTCCTTACATAATGTGTATCTTTATAGCACATGACCCAAACAAGTCTTTACCAGCTGAAGTTAAGATGTATAGCTTTGTATAGACCACTAAGTTGCTCTTACATACAGAATGTAACATGAATTAAACAGTGGATGTGTGAAAGCTTCAGCCAGCAGAATCTTGTATGAACAATGATAGACAGTGATCGCCAAGCTGGATAACTGAGAGGTAAATAAACAGCCTGAGCTCAATTCTGACTGTTCTGAAATAAGAGCTTGCATTGTTACTATTTTTGATTTGAAAGGCAGGTTGTCGTTGGCTTGCCTTGGCGGATTAGATGTTTGTGCCGAAGAACTTTCACGAAACCGTGCCCCGTAACAATGACATGGGAGGAGGAGGAATTCCCTCACTGCTGCCAAACAGCTTTGGGAGTATCAGAGCACAATTTCTGCTATAAACAGGCAAGGCCTCTTGTTGTCTCAGATATCCGTCTCTGTGTCCCTGTGTCATTTTTTATCGCCGAGAGACACAGTCCTCTCTCAGTTCTCCATCATAAGTCCCATTTCACGCTCATTCTTTGCTCTTACACTAGTGGGATGGACTGAAATGGTTTTCATCTTTCACTCTAATAGCTGACGCAACCTTTCAACCCTACAAAGTTTATAAATCAGTCTTAATAAGAAACGCAGGAGGGATCATCAGAGCTCCATTGGCACTCAGACAGGAATCCTGGACACCAGTACTTCAGCTGGGCATGGGGTGAAGGTGACAAGACAGGAGAGGATGGAGTGTGAGATCATGGGGTTTCACTTTCATCCCCCAGCATAATTACTTAAAGAGAACAGGAATGCCTGCTACATAACTGGGGGGGGGGGGTTTATGGCCCGCTAATATGTCAGAGCTGTTTGAGGGGCAGGTTACCATGCAAGCTCTGCTAATCAGACCTGGGGTTAGCGCTGGCTTCTGTGAGGTCTGTAGCTGCTGCAGCTCAGGTTTCTCTGTCATAACCAAATCTGGACATGTGCTCTTGTGTCTAGACTGAAACATATGGACTGTTCCCTCAAAATGTGTAAAAATGAATTGACAGGCAGGTGTTCTGTAATACCTACATTACACAAGAGCAAAACATCAAGCTCCAGACACTGAGGTGTTTCCAACTGACCCCGAGCTGAAGCATCTCTCATTAATCACTACTTCAATGCGAGTGATTACCAGGTGAGTGTGTCAAATCAGACTGTATGGGCAGACAGGTTTTTTTTAGTGGCGAGTGTTTTGACGTCTGAGACGGAACGATTTCAGAAAGATCTATTAGAAGTGCAAGAGCTGTAGGATGAAGAAGGGCAATTACCTGTTCCTTTGTTCCGGTCCACGAAGCAGTACTTGAGTTCATACTCGCCCAGAATATCGTGGACTTCCTGTAGAAATATATGTGAGAGAGATTGCAGTCTTAAAATAGATCTCTTGGTACAATCTAGCAACAGTAATTGAGACGTAAAACACAGCCTTTAATATAGGTTTATGATCTTGTGTAACACAGTACATTTCCTGAACATTATTCGGCAACACTTGAAGGCTGTTTTCTTAAGGACTTCATAACACAGTAACGTCAGTAAATTAGTGTTGTCACGATACCAAGAGTTTGACCTTGATATCAATTCACATTAAATCACATTAAATACGGCGTTACTGGCACTGAAACACTGAAAAAAAAAACAAAAAAAAACTGCAACTTTGATAACGGAAAGTTGATGTTCAAACCTCAGCTCCACCAAGCTGCCACTGTTGGGCCCTTGAGCAAGGCCCTTAACCCTCCCTGCTCCAGGGGCG